>SKCR01008893.1:0-117527 GCA_019454045.1 Zanthoxylum bungeanum | reverse complement strand
TAGCGATGCAAGTCTCAGGTTAAGACCAAATACACCTACCCTGATTTCGGACTTCTATAGACACATAGTCATACTACCAATGGACTTCCGATGGGTCTATCCAAAGCGAAGCTGTTTCCCGTACCTTCGGTAAAACACAACCTCCTATTACACTTGCATGAGTATCATATACCCAAATATATGAGGACTATGTCGTTATTCCCTCACAACGCGCACAAGTATAATACTAGTCTTTTACGCATTTATCGATGTCCAATCTCGACAATGCTCTGACTAGGTATATTTAATGATTAATCCTTCGTGGACTGATATTGTCTCATATCATTCTCAATCCAGGAACTAATCATCGGGACCCTATCCATTTATACAGCTAGGTGATCTAATCACAATGATAAGAGTGCAATTTCTTTTGTCACATAGTTAATTTGTACAACAAACACCGTGATCTATACAAATAGTGACGTTATGGGTCATAATTGTCCAACACCATATAGGCGTGTCACATTATGTTACATAATTAAAACCAGCCATTAAGCAGAAGAATCAACTCTTAATTCATATTACTATTTTATATTATAATTAAAGTGAGATTAATCTAGCTTTACTATTTTAATTTAGAAATCTCCGTTATTTAATATATAAAAATGTGTGATATTTACCAACCAGCCATATAGGCGTTATCCTGATTAAGTCAAATTAATAATTAATTACCAACCGACCAACCAGGCAGTATCCTCATTAAGTCAGGTTAAAACTAGTTTAAAAATAATTACCAACCGACCAATATGGCGGTGGTATCTTTGTTAAGTCAGGTTTTAAATAATTTATATATTATAATTAGGGAATCTTCGCGGAAAAGCGACCATGAGATCCCTGGATATGTGGCCAGTAGTAGTAGTAGGTAAATCCGCTCATCAGAATATCCGAACACGTGGGTACCCGGTACCACGTTCTACCGATTTACAAGACATGGTTGGCTTCTAGCAAAGCACCGTGCCTACCCAATTTTCCAGAAAGATTCCCTTAAGGAATATGTAATATATATCCGCCGTAGTAGTAGTATACGTAGTATTGCGTATTGCGATCTGGTATCGGATGTCACATGTTAGGTCTGTGGCTGGATGGAATTGTGTATGCCCCATACGAAGCATATATCGGATCTCTGGTCACTAGTCTCTATAATCGGATAAGCATGACCTAGTCATATTATCCCGATGACTGCAGTATATAAAAGAGTATAGTTCGTATCCTACGTGATCATCATCTCCATATGACTGAAGTGATACTTCCATCTTGACATCACAACCAATACACTACGATTCTCAATATACCCAGAATAGGCGTACACAGAACCTGTTAAAGCCCTGGACGACCAAAACCAAAGTATATTGATTGTCGCAAGTATTAGCGATGCAAGTCTCAGGTTAAGACCAAATACACCTACCCTGATTCGGACTCCCATAAACACATAGTCTTACTACCAATGGGATTCCGAGGGGTCATCCGAGCGAAGCTGTTTCCGTACATCGTAAACACAACCTCCTATTACACTTGCATAAGTATCCAATACTTAAATATATGAGAACTATGCTGTTATGCTCGCACAACGCGCACAAGTGCAATACTAGTCTATTCTGCATTATCGATGTCCAATCTCGATAATACTACGACTATGGATATTTTAATGATTAAACCTTAGTGGATTAATATTGTCTCATATCTTATTAATCAGGAACTAATCATATGGACTTTTATCATTTATATATCTTGGTACTCCAATTACAAATGATAAAAGAGCAATTTCCTTTGTCACATAGTTAATTTGTACAACAACACTATGTTATGTACAAATAGTGATGCTATGTGTCATAATTGTCCAACAATCTCTCACTTGGCCTATAGCCAATCACTCAAGTGTCCTACACCTGAAGTATGTACGGGTTCACTCAAACTTCTGCTGAGGAAACAGCTTTCATCAGCGGATTTACATGGTTATCATCTGATGCGATTTATTCGATCATCACATCGCCACGATGTATGATCCGACGAATCAATTGAAATAATTGAAGTATATATTTGGATCGTTGATGAGACCATTAATTGTTTAGCCTGTGCTGTAGCCTAGCTCAACAGCTAACAGAACTACACCTAATCTAATTAGGATTATTATAGATTCAAATCGCTTCTATTGCTCCCTCAGCAACAACAATGTTCCGCTTTTGTTATTTATTCGGTAACAGTATCTTGCTTGGAAAATTTCCAGCTCACTTTTCCATTTTTCAAACTATCTAGTACCCTTATTGCGACTTACAGTCGTCTTTGTCGGTTTGGAAACTTGCAACAGTGAACCTAGTCACCTCAAGTTCTCCTTCTCCATAGCTTAAGAAAGTATCCTTAGTTCATCTAAGATACTTAAGGATGTTCTTAACATCAATCCAGTGACTATCACTTGGATTGGCCTGATTGTGACTCCATATGCTCAAAGCATATGAGACATTAGGTCACGTACATATCTTTCAATGTATGAGTTCTCGGAGAGTGCCAACAAGTTTTAGATCTATCCCAGTAGATCCTTATTCCTAGAAAAGGTTGTATCTCCCAAGTATTCTATGGAGATTTTTCATGCAAGCCAAGCTTTCACCGATGTATTATGGGAATGTCATTTCCAAGAATGATATATCCCATTATATAGGACAATCATTGTCAGTGCACTCCCACTAACTGTTGGTTATTATTCTAGGTCCCAAGATCAAACAAGCAATGAAATCAATGTGTGAACACACCAACGGAGATAGCGGAATACTCACATCGATCGGTTGAGTCGATTTGAAGACGAATGAAGCCAAAATGCTCATGCTAAGGGCGCCAAAACCAGCAGTTCACTGCCTCCAAAAAATAGAATTTTGAGTGATGATGAAACGGAGCTCCAAGCCTCGTCCGACGGATCCCGGCTCATGGTCGAACCTCCCTACCACCTTCGCAAGACTCGTAAGTGTGCTAGCACTTGAATTTTCACCATGAAAAACCCACTCATGCTTCCCTAATATTCACGCCCAAATGAAGTCAAAACCAGTGAGCAAAGCCACTGTTTTGCGTGAGAGAGATGAGAGAGTGAGAGAGAGAATTGTGTTTGACTTAATGAAAAATGGTAAAACTTTTGATTATATATTTTCCAAAATAAATAATCAATTTCATTAATTAAATCAATTTATCAATGAAATTGGACCAAAACTTAAAGCTTTTCCTCCAAAATGCTTTACACTATTCTAGTCAAATCCATCATTATTCACATCAAGTCACTCAATAAAGTGACATGTTTCAAGTCACATCACTCAAAGTGACAAGTGATTTGACGCTTGATGCGACTAATGATTTGACGCTTGATGCGACTTGCGTTGCCGCACTCAATTCGAAATACGAATGCGCTCGCAATCACACTCGGGCTCGGGTTCGCTAATTCTCAATTAACGAATTTTTCCGTCGCGTCGTAATTAAATGATTACGCCTAGCGAATTCACTATTCACGTCGCTAACGAATTAATTCTAAATTAATTCGTTCGCCGAATTAAAATCTAATTTTAATTCCGCGTCGAAATCTAATTTCGTTTAATATATCGAATATATTAATTTATCGATTAATTCCAAATTAATCGTTATCTCTCTTTAGACGATATTTTATCCTAGATAAAATATCTCTATAATTAATCCTAGATTAATTTTCTCTTTCTACTATATAATCCCAGATTATTTAAGAGTGCGAGTTATGCGTCATCGGTGGATTATCGGGAAGCGACCCATGAGATCCCCGGATAAGTTGGCAGTAAATACGGTCGTCGGAGTATCCGAATCACGTACGTACCAAGTACTACGTTCTACCGATTTACGAGACAAGGTCGACTCCTAGCAAAGCACCAAGTCTTCCCAATTCTCCGGACATATCCATATAGAATATACAAGGATCTATATCAAGCGTAGTATACCAATTGTATTGTGCATATCGGCCCAGTATCGGATAGTCACGTGCTAGGGCTGGGGCTGGATAAGTGTCTGCCCCGTCCGAAACACATATCGGATGTCTGGTAACATAGTCTCTATAATCGGATATTCATGACCTGGTCACAATATCCCGATTGGATGCGCATCACTCAAGAGCACTAGTACCGTATCCTGCGTGACATCATCTCCACTATGACTGAAGTGATACTTCCGTCTTGACATCACCCCAATACACTACGACTCTCTGATAAACCCAGAAGTGGTGTACGCAGAACCGGTTAAAGCCCTGTACCACCAAGACCAAAGTCTATCGATTATCGTAAGTATTAGCGATGTAAGTCTCAGGTTAAGACTATACACACCTACCTTGATTTCGGCCTCCCATAGACACATAGTCAAATACCAATGGGATTCCGAGGGGTCTATCCAGAGCGAAGCTGTTTCCCGTACCATCGGTGAAACACGACCTCCTATCGCACTTGCATAAGTATCCGATACTTATATATATGAGAACTATGCCGTTGTGCCCTCACAACGCACACAAGTGCAATACTAGCCTATTCCGCATTATCGATGTCCAGTCTCGATAATACTCCGGCTAGGGATATTTAATGATTAACCTTCGGGGACTGATACTGTCTCATATCATTCTCAATCCAGGAACTAATCATAGGGACCTCTCTTCATTTATATATCTATGGTGATCTAATCACAAATGATGAGAGTGCAATTTCCTTGTCACATAGTTAATTTGCTACAACAACACAATGATCTGTGCAAATAGTGACGCTATGGGTCATTTTGTCCAACAATCTCCCACTTGGCACATAGCCAGTCACTCAAGTGTCCCACACCCGAACTATGTACGGTTCGCTCAAATTGCTGAGGAAAGGTTTTCGTCAGCGGATTTGTTTGATATCGTTCTGACGCGATTTATACGATCATCACATCGCCACGATGTATGATCCGAACGAATCAGATGATATAGAAGTATATATCTGGATCGTCGATGAGACCTTTAATTCCTTAGCCTGTGCTGACGCCTAGCTCAGCTGCTAACAGAACTATATCTAATCTAATTAGATTTATTTTCGATCCAAATGGCTTCTATTGCTGCCTCAGCTGCAGCAATAATCCGCATTTGTTGTTTATTCGGCAACAGTTATCTTGCTCGGAATATTTCCAGCTCACTGTCCCAGTGTTCAAACTTTATAGTACCGTAGTATTTAATTGTTTGGAAACTTGCAGCAGTGATCCCAGTCACTTCAAGTTCTCCTTCTCCATAGTTTAAGATATCATCTTAGTTCTCTGAGATACTAACAGATGTTCTTAACTTCAATCCAGTGACTGTCACTTGGATTGACCCGATTGTGACTCCATATGCTCGAAGCGTATGAGACACCAATACAAGTACATTTTAAATGTACAATTTCCCAGAGAGTGTTAACAACTCCAAATCTATCCCAGTAGATCTTTATTCCTTGAATAAAGGTTGTTACTCCCCAGAATTCTCGGAGAATTTCTATTGAAAGCCAAGCTTTCATCAATTGCTATATGGGAATTAACTGTCAGTGCGCTCCCACTAACCTCCCTATATACACAAGAATTATTTCGTTTTGATTCAAATCATAAACCATTATGATTATTTCAAAACGACAGTTCCAAGAACCTTATGCTTGCATTAATCCAAACATGGATCGAATAACCCGCAAACCTTGTTTGTGGTTATACAAAATCGTCAGGATGTTGTAAACATCCTCCAAAAGGTTTCCTTTTCAGGAAAGCGATTTTGATCTATAACTGACACATTTCATAAATGAAATACGCAGTTATCAACAAGCATCTTCAAAATGGATTTACCATGGCAACAGGTAAAAGGTTGAACCGTTATTAACACAATGTTGATAACGATACCTTTCCGTCAAAAGCCCAGCTTTGTACGTTGGTATGTTGCCTTCCATGTATGTCTTCCTTGAAGACGTTTAATGTACCAATAGGCACAATGCCTTGTGGTACAACAACTAGTATCCAAAATAGTTGTTATACATGGAATCCATTTCGGACTCATGGCACTTTGCCATAATAGGGAGTCGATACCTCGTATCACTTCCTCAAAACGTAGTCGGTGGATATACCTTCATAAGATTGACATCTTTATGAGGTTAGATCAGAAACCATACCCTAGGTTGTTTTCTGACTCTATCCGATCTACTAGTTCTTGTGTATTTGAAGATTAATGGTATAGATTCATCATAGATGAACTATTTGTGTTCCATTAAGGACTTCGTGCCTTGAACAGTATTACTCCGATTTTCATCGAGTATCACTATCCTCCCACTGACCACTGCATATCGGTATTCCTCTCAGGAAAAACCGCATGGTGAGCAACAATCACATTGTTCTCATGTGAGATTTATAAGTACTATACTTAAGGTTTCCCTTAGGAAACCTATATTGGCACTTATCCAATTTGGGTCCTTAGTTTGGTATCATCCAAACGTTATGCCTGGCATACCCAAATTATCAGGAATGAGAAACCTCGTTTCTTCCTGTTCATATCCTATATGACATCTGTCAAACAGATTTATATGGAACCTTATTTAAATAAGTTTTGCACTGTTAATACATATCCTATTGAAGGAAACAGTAGCTCAGAGCGACTCGTGATAAACCTTATCATGTCCAACAAAATTCGGTTTTTAGTTCGGACAACCGTCTAACTGACGTGTCTCAGGAGGAGTCCTCATATGAAAGAATACCGTACTCTTTCATGTACGTATGAAACTTACTGCTTAAGTATTTTCCATTACGGTCTTACCGTGGCGGAATAATACTATAGCCGATCTGTTTATTTACTTCGTGTCGAAACTTTAAAGTTTCCGATTTGTGTTCTTCAAAAGAAACACATAACCATAACGTGATGCCACATCCGTTAAGGTCACGAAATATTCATGTTCACATCTAGCCTAGCTAGATATGGGCCCACTTACTTCACCATGAATAGGGCTAACAGATCGGTGGGCCTTTACTATTACAAGTAAATAGTATTTTAGGTACTTTACCTAATAAAACTAGATTCGCAGACCTTATTTGAATAGTCAAATCAGTCCTAGTACCCACTCTTCAAAAGTGTGGATATACGAGTCTCGTTTAATTGTGTCCTAAACAACAATGCCACAAATAAGTCTCTATTGATCAAATCAATTTGAGCTATTTATTGTCATTTTTATATGTTTGAGATTTTATTATATTCAAAATATAAATTCTGTATTCACATCTAATGTGTTTATCTCAGTATCATCTTTATATAATAAAACACTTAGTGTTCTAGAATATAAAGGTTTATCCGCAACGGATTAAACACTGATATAGAGATAATGTCTCTAGTCAAACTAGTTACATTATAAACAGTTCCTAATTAAGTACATACCCAAAGGTAGTTCCTAAACTTAGGTATCTACGGTAGAAACAGCGACTTTCGTCCCGTTTCCGATTCGCAGAGAAAATTCGGCTTGAAGTCAGTATCCAGCTCATAGCGGATTCTGAACATCAATACATATATTTTATGTACCACACTAAGTATTTAAAATCCAATTTCAATACTAGTAGTGAACATAACTTTGACAAATATTTTTAAAGTTAAAGCCTCGCCCTTTCTTTAATTCCTTCGTGTCTTCCATATCCAAATGGTAGTCACTTTGGGATATGTCAATTATCTTTTCAATATTTCACAAACCTTTGGCCAAGCCTTGGGTTTTAGAATATCGAAATGATGTGCACCTTGTGCCACTTGCCCAATTGCAAACTTTGACTTTTCTCCACTAGAATAGTCAATTAATTCTCAAGAATTATTAATTGCAATTTTAATACCTTTTAAATCTAAAGATAGATTTATTGTCAGTATATTAAATTAAGCACTAAAGTCATCATCACATAAATCTTCCAAAGATTTTATGCTCTACTATTTGCTTAATTATGGGCTTAGATATAACAAGTTATTTTATCCAATAAAGTAACCTATTATTAATTCCCAATGAAAATTAAATTATATTTTAAAACATTTAATCCAAGGATTATATATTTTAAATATCCAACTTTTCAATTCTTTCTTGATTTCAATAGTCCAACTATTTAATCAATTTAATAAGGTACTATTATATAATGATTATAATAATCCAAATTTTAATCAACTATAATTTTAATTCAATTATATTGATTACTATAATCCAATTATAAAATCAACTATTATATCGAATGAGTTTGTATATAGTCCAACTATATATATATTTAAAACAACATAAAATATTAGTCCAACTAATACTTTTGATTAATATGACGAGTAAAATATAGATGAGCGCGTTTAGCGAGTATTCGAACGAATGTTGCAAATTCAATACTTGCCTCCCACTATTTTTCATCGAGCCTCTAACCCTCTGTCGAGTACTCGGGAAACGTGTTTCCTAGTGGGCTAGGATCCCGTTAAATATCAAACAATCTTGACTTTGGCCAACAAATTGTATGATAATTAACTAGGTAGATCTCGAAGATCAATTGGATCTCATCCAACTCCTAGATCCAGTAGGTGGACATCCAAGTCCCAAACATATATCTAATATATGCCTATATATCGAATATATACCCTAACCTTTTTCCTCTGAATCAACTAGGCCTTGGCTTTGGCACAAAAACCTAGTGATCCCAGTCAAGCGCGGACCCATTGACATGGAAGCTTCGTAATCAATGTCAATGGACAAGAAGTGGTCTTGACTTTGGCCAACAAACCACAACTTGGACACGACACCGATATGGAACAAAGCCTTGTGATTAAAACACATCTTCGACGGACAAGGGCTTGACTTTGGCAACAAACCCCTGCCAATCTCGGATCTTGAGTAAGAATCACTCAATGAAGGAAAATAAACGATTGATATTTAACGAGGGTTTTTCGCGTGCAAATTGGCTACCAAATTTAATTATCTTTGTTAAGGTCTCATCATCATACACCCTTAAACATGCATTCTAAATACATAATAAAGCGAGTATGAAAATAAATAATAATGATATGCGGATGGATACATAACACATTGATCCTAGATCAAATCTCTCACTTTCTCACTCAAGCTAGCACTTGTATTACTTCTACCCGTTACACTACACTTCTAAAGAAACCTCATTTACATGGAGGGGAATATGTGAGAAGAGAATACAAAGAGAATGAAGGTGATAAGGCTGGACACAGCAGGTCCAATTTAATAAATCGAATTTATTACAACAATTTCTAAAATTGCCCCACACACCGACTATATCCATCCGATATACATTATTCATTCAACACAACCACGTATTCACACACAAAAGCATGCTATCAATCAATCTAATCAAATTAATTAATTTGATAATTAAGTGATCATCCAATGTTCAAACAACGATTTGATTTTGTTCGAGTCAAACTCGTTTTTGCGAATAAGTACTCAAAGTACGAATTCATGAATTAAATTAAACTACATCATTAAATCAATTTAACATGCATTTTTAATACTATTCACTATTCAATTCCAAATTAAACATTACACTTTATTAATAAACCTTTTACGATTTAAATTCCAAATTTAATCGTAACGCGTCTCAAAGACCGATTAACGTCCAACGTCAATTCAATTAAGGTCCAATGGGCTTTTAATTGATTTTTAAGGCGTGGACTTTTTGTCAACTCGGGTCAAACCGATAACCAAAGTCCAATCCGGGATTTACCCCATAAGCCCATAAATCAATCTTGGCCCATTAGGCCCAATTGAACTTTAAAGGTTCATTAAGTCGCATTTGGGCTTTATGGTTAAGGTTTTGGGCCCAATTGGATCCAATCCACTTGGCCTAAACCCAACTTGATAAAATCAAGCCCAATAAGCCCAATTACAACATTAAAGTCCAATTTCCAAAATTAGGCCCAATTAATTAAATATACAAAAATCCATTTCATATTCAATTAAAACTAAAGTGTATTACATGATTAATCACTAAATCAATATTTCTAAACACCCATATTAGTCCAATTAATCATGCTCATTTCATTATTATATGTCCACACACAAAATGAAAAATCAAACCTATTACATGCTTTTAATGCTCTCGGCCAAGGAGGGATTTTGTGTCCGATTCGGTTTCGATCCAATCGAACCCACAATCGACATTCAAATCACATCCAAATGATTTCATACACATCCAATGTCACAAAATCAAAAATTACGCAAGACATTAGGGCAATCAAACCATTCGGCCAACATAGAATTTTGGGGTTTTTGTCCAATTCGAAATCCAATCCAATTGATTCAATCACTACATCACCTAAATGATTCTAGCTCATCAAATGAATTAAAAATCAAAAATTTCCAAGACCCAAAATCACATTCACATTCGGCCAAGGTCAAATATTTGGGGAAAATAATTCCAAATCATTTTTCAACAAATTGGTCCAACCAAAATGAAATTAGACATGTTATAAGCATACTTAAACAATCAATTTATTCAAATCATGCTCAACAAACATTTACCCAAATTTTAAGCCCTACAATTTTCATGCTTGAACCTAGGCTCTTGATGCCATTGTTGGTTATTATCTAGGTCCCAAGATCAAACAAGCAATGAAATCAATGTGTGAACACATCAACGGAGATAGCGGAATACTCACATCGATCGGTTGAGTCGATTTGAAGACGAATGAAGCCAAAATTCTCACTGCCAAGGGCGCCAAAACCAGCAGTCCACTGCCTCCCCAAAACAGAATTTTGAGTGACGAAACGGAGCTCCAAGCCTCGTCCGACGGATCCCGGCTCATGGTCGAACCTCCCTACCACCTTCGCAAGACTCGTAAGTGTGCTAGCACTTGAATTTTCCATGAAAAACCCACTCATGCTTCCCTAATATTCACGCCCAAATGAAGTTCAAAACCAGTGAGAAAGCCACTGTTTTGGCGTGAGAGAGATGAGAGAGTGAGAGAGGGAGAAATGTGTTTTTGACTTAATGAAAAATGTGTAAAACTTTTGATTATATATTTTCCAAAATAAATAATCAATTTCGTTTAAAAATCCATTTATCAAATGAAATTTGGAGCAAAAACTTAAAGCTTTTCCTCCAAAATGCTTTACACTATTCTAGTCTCAATCCTTCATTATTCACATCAAGTCACTTTAATAAAGTGACATGTTGTCAAGTCACATCACTCAAAGTGACAAGTGATTTGACGCTTGATGCGACTAATGATTTGACGCTTGATGCGACTTGCGTTGCCGCACTCGAATTCGAAATACGAATGCGCTCGCAATCACACACTCGGGCTCGGGTTCGCTAATTCTCAATTAGCGATTTTCCATCGCGTCGTAATTAAATGATTACGCCTAGCGAATTCACTATTCACGTTCGCTAACGAATTAATTCTAAATTAATTCGTTCGCCCGAATTAAAATCTATTTTAATTCCGCGTCAAAATCTAATTTCGTTTAATATATCGAATATATTAATTATCGATAATTCCAAATTAATCGTTATCTCTCTTTAGACGATATTTTATCCTAGATAAAATATCTCTATAATTAATCCTAGATTAATTTTCTCTTTCTACTATAAATCCCAGATTATTTAAGAGTGTGAGTTATGCGTCATCGGTGGATTATCAGGAAGGGACCCATGAGATCCCCGGATAAGTTGGCAGTAAATACGGTCGTCGGAGTATCTGAATCACGTACGTACCAAGTACTACGTTCTACCGATTTACGAGACAAGGTCGACTCCTAGCAAAGCACCAAGTCTTCCCAATTCTCCGGACATATCCATATAGAATATACAAGGATCTATATCAAGCGTAGTATACCAATTGTATTGTGCATATCGGCCCAGTATCGAATAGTCACGTGCTAGGGCTGGGGCCGGATAAGTGTCTGCCCCGTCCGAAACACATATCGGATGTCTGGTAACATAGTCTCTATAATCGGATATTCATGACCTGGTCACAATATCCCGATTGGATGCGCATCACTCAAGAGCACTAGTACCGTATCCTGCGTGACATCATCTCCACTATGACTGAAGTGATACTTCCGTCTTGACATCACACCCAATACACTACGACTCTCTGATAAACCCAGAAGTGGTGTACGCAGCAGAAACCGGTTTAAAGCCCTGTACCACCAAGACCAAAGTCTATCGATTATCGTAAGTATTAGCGATGTAAGTCTCAGGTTAAGACTATACACACCTACCTTGATCTCGGCCTCCCATAGACACATAGTCATAATACCAATGGGATTCCGAGGGGTCTATCCAGAGCGAAGCTGTTTCCCGTACTTACCGGTGAAACACGACCTCCTATCGCAGTTGCATAAGTCTGATACTTATATATATGAGTAACTATGCCGTTGTGGCCCTCACAACGCACACAAGTGCAATACTAGCCTATTCTGCATTATCGATGTCCAGTCTCGATAATACTCGGCTTGGGATATTTAATGATTAATCCTTCGGGGACTGATACTGTCTCATATCATTCTCAATCCAGGAACTAATCATAGGGACCTCTCTTCATTTATATATCTATGATGATCTAATCACAAATGATGAGAGTACAATTTCCTTGTCACATAGTTAATTTGCTACAACAACACAATGATCTATGCAAATAGTGACGCTATGGGTCATTATGTCCAACACTAACCTCCTTATATACACATGAATCATTTTCATTTTGAATTAAATCTTATACCATTATGACTACAACAAAACGCTGGTTCCAAGAACGCAATGCTTGCTACAATCCATAAATGGATCGAATTAACTTGCAAACCTTGTTTGCATGCTCTGGTGCGACAAAACCGTCAGGATGTTGTAAACATCCTCCAAAAGGTTTCCATTTAAAGAAAGCGGTTTTTGACGTTCAGCTGCCATATTTCATGAATGAAACATGCAGCATTAGCAAGCATTATCCAAATGGATTTAATCATGGCAACGAGAAAAAGGTTTCTTCGTAATCGACACAATGTTGATAACGATACCTTTTCGCTACAAGCGTAGCTTTGTACGTTTGTATGTTGCCATCCATGTTTGTCTTCCTTGAAGACTTATATAGTACCAATAGGCACAATGCCTTCCGGTACATCAACCAGTGTCTAAAATTGGTTGGTATACATGGAATCCATTTCGGAATTATGGCACTTTTCCATAATAGGGAGTCGATACCTTGTATCACTTCCTTATACGTAGCCAGTTCGTATTCCTCAATAAGATTGACATCTTCATGAGGTGAGATCAGAAACCCATACCTCCCAGGTTGTTTTCTGACTCTCCGACTTACGCGGTTCTTGTGTATTCGAAGATTGTGGTACAGTTTCATCCATGATGAACTGTTTGTGTTCCATTAAGGAATCGGTACCTGGAACAGTATTACTCCGATTTTCATCGAGTTTTACTTTCCTCCCACTTATCACTGCATATAGGTATTCCTCTTAGGAAAACCGCATGAAGAGCAACATTTATATTGTTCTCTTGTGAGTTGTATAAGTACTATACTTTGGTTTCCCTAGGATAACCTACAAATAGGCACTTATCCAATTTGGGTTCTAGTTTGGTATCATCCAAACATATGCCTAGCATACCCAAATCTTCAAGAATGAGAAAACCTAGTTTCTTTCCTGTTCATACCTAATATGAAGTCTGTCTAACATATTTTATGGAACCTTATTCAAAATAAGTTTTGCACTGATTAATGCGTATCCCTAGAAGGAAAATGGTAGCTCAGAGCGACTCATAATTAACCTTACCATGTCCAACAAAGTTCGGTTTCTCTGTTCAGACACACCATCAAATTGAGGTGTTCCGTGAAGAGTCCACATTGAAAGAATACTATACTCTTTCAAGTAATTGAGAAACTTATTGCTTAAGTATTTTCATCACGGTCCAATCGTGAGGTTTTAATACTCTTGTAGGTATGTTTTTATACTTCATGTCGAAACTCTTTGAATTTATCAAAAGTTTCTGATTCGTGTTTCAAAAGAAACACATACCAATAACGCGTTGCCACATCCATAAAGGTTACGAAGTGTTCATATCCACCTCCAGCCTAGCTAGATATGGGCCCACTTACGTCACTATGAACGAGGGCTAACAGATCGGTGGCACTTGTACTTTTACCAAGTAAAAGGTGTTTTAGGCTTTTTGCCTAATAAACTAGATTCATAGACTTCATTTGATTAGAATCAAATCTGTCATAGTATCCACTCTTCAAAAGTGTGGATATACGAGTCGTGTTAATGTGTCCCAGACAACAATGACACAAATAACTCTCATCTGATTTATTCAGTTTGAGCTATTTGTTTGTCATGTTATACGTTTGAGATTCATTTATATTCAAAATATAAATATTTTTATTCACATCTAATGTGTTTATCTCAATATCATCTTTATAAAATAAAACACTTAGTGTTCTAGAATATAAAGGTATACCCGCAACGGGTTAAACTTAGATATAGAGATAATGTTTCTAGTCAAACTAGGTAAATTATAACAGTTTCCTAATTTAAGTACATGCCCAAAGGGTAGTTCCTAAACTTAGGATTCTACGGCTAAAACAGCGACTCTCGTCCCGTTTCTGACTCGCAGATCGATCTCAATTGAAGTCAGTCTCCTGCTAATCAGCAGATTCCACACATCAGTACATATATTTATGTACCACATCTAGTATTAAAAATCCAATTTTGAAACTAGTAGTGAACATGATTATGACAAACATGGTTGAAGCCGGAGCCTTGCCCCGCCTTCACTTCCTTCATGTCTGCCATGTCCATATGGTAGTCACGTATCCAGTGACCCCGTTTGCCACAGTTTAGGCAGACATCTTGGGATATGTCCTTTGTCTTCCTAGAAGACATTGACGATTTTGACTTTGCCCTTTTCCACACCCCAGAAGCCTTTGGCCAAGCCTCGGCCTTCTGGGATGTCGAAGTAAGATAAGCCTTGCACTTCTTGCCTTTTTGGAAACTCTGGCTTTGTCTCCTTGAGCATATCCATTAACTCTCCAAGAGTTTTCTATTGCAATTAGTACTTCTAAGATCTAAGGATAGATCTATGAAGATCCTTCAATTTCAATATCATACTATAAGGATCTAATCCTTAGTTCTGACGAAGAAATTAAGCAGTCTTTGCGGCAAGCATAATGGATTGAGCACTAAAGTTATCATTACATGAATCTTCCAAAGATCATGTTCTACTATTTGCTCATCTCCGGGCTCAGGGCCGAGATGTTTCTATATCAAATAGAATAACTTCTAAGTTCCCAGGACTATCCTGAGGTTTTATTCCCAATTTGAAAATTAAAGCCGCTTAAAGAAATTTTCCCCAGGATTATGTTCTAAAAACTAATCTTTCAGTTATCTTGATTCCAATAGTCCAACTATCCAATCAACGATTTCGGGTACAATCGAATATAATGATTACTATAGTCTAAATATATAATCAACTACTATTTGATTGGTTAAATTCAAATATATTGATTACTATAATCCAATTATATAATCAACTATAATTGAAGTAGTTTGAATACAGTCCAACTGTTTAATTAAAACAACAATTAAATATTAGTCCAACTAATATATTTATTAATTAATGACGAAAAATGAAATGAGTGTGTATTGGCAAGTATCTAAACGAAATTGCAAATTAATACTTGCCTCCCACTATTTTTCGGCGAGCCTCTAACCCTCTGTTGAGTACTCGTGAAACCTAGTTTCCTAGTGGGCTAGGATCCCGTTAAATAACACATAACCTTGACTTTGGCCAACAAGCTGTATGATATTTAACTAGGTAGATCTCTAAGATCAATTGGATCTCATCCAATTCCTAGATCCAGTAGGTGGACATCCAAGTCCGAAACATATATCTAATACATGCCAATATATCCGATATATTCCCTAACCTTTTTCCTCTGAATCAACTAAGCCTTGGCTTTGGCACAACAAGCTTAATGATTCCAGTTAAGCGGGACCCATTGAATTTGGAAAGCTTCGTAATCGATGTCGATGGACAAGAAGTGATCTTGACTTTGGCCAAAAAATCACAACTTGGACAAGACATGCGATATGGAACAAAGTTTTCATGATTCAAACACATCCGCGATGGACAAAAGGTCTTGACTTTGGCCAACAAACCAGTGCCAATCTTGGATCTTGAGAGAGAATCACTCAATGGAAGGAAATCGCTTAATATTTGTTGAGGGTTTTTCGCGTAATTGGCAACCAATTAATTATCTTTGATTAGGTCTCATCATACACCCTTAAACATGCATTCTAAAAGCATAATAAGGAGCGATAAATAAATTAATAATGATATGCATATGGATATTTAAAACATTTTGTTCCTAGATCAAATCTCTCAATTTCCTCTCTCCCGCTAGCAAAAATCTTACTTCTACCCAATTACAAACACTTCTAAAGAAACCTCATTTACATTGAGGGGATAGGTGAGAAGATAAATACAAAGAGTCAAGAGGTAATAGGTTGGACACGCAGGTCCAATTTAATAAATTCTAAATTTATTACAACAATTTTCAAAATTGCCCTCACCCATCTAATATCCATCTGATATACATTATTCATACATCACATCCATGTATTCACACAAAGCATGTTATCAATCAATCTAATCCAATTAATTAATCTTGAATTAATGACATCCAATGTTCAAACAACGATTTGATTTGCGTGAGTCCAACTCGTTTAAAAATAAGTACTCAAAGTACGAATTCTTGAATTATATCAAACTATAATATTAAATCCAATTTAATTTGTAATCAATACTAATTCTTTATGTAATTCCAAATTAAATAATTACACTTTATTAATGAGCCTTTGCGACTTAGATTCTATATCTAATCTTAACGGGTCTCAAAGCCCAATTAACATCCAATGTCAATTTAATTAAAGTCAAATGGACTTTCAATTAATTTATAAGGCATGGACTTTGGCAACCAAAGCCCAATAAGGAATCACCATTTGCCATAAAATTAATTTTGGCCCATTAGGCCCAATTATCATATTTGGACTTTATGGAAATGGTTTTAGGCCCAATGGATCCAACCAATTATCCTAAACAAAACTTGGCCCAACCAAGCCCATTAAGCCCAAATACAACATTTTTAGCCCAATTCCAAATTATGCCCAATTAATTAAATTCTAATATTCCAAATTTCACAATTTAATTAATTAAAGTGTATTAGCCATAATTAATTAGTTAAATTAATATTTCCAAAACACCAATTATACTAATTAATCATGTTTTAATTAATCAACTTATGTCCAACACAAATTGAAGAAAAATCAATCCCAACATGCTTCCAAGGCTCTCGGCAATTAGGGACTTTTTATATCAATTTTGATTTCAATCCAATTAAATCACAAACTAATATATCCCATGCATTTTAAACACATCCAATGGCTTAAAATCAAAAATCACCAAGAGCTTAGGGCTCCTATACCATTCGGCCAAGCCTCCAAATTTGGGGAAAATTAATCCAATTAATTTTTCATCAAATTGATCATGCACAACTCAAAGTTAACATATTATAAGCATGCTCAAACAAACAATTTGAATAAAACATGTTCAAATCAAAAATACCCAAATTAAAGTTAAGAACCCTAAATTCAATTTCATGCTCAATTATGGCTCTGATACCATTGTTGAGTTTTCTAGGTCTAACCAAGATCAATTAAGCAAATGAAATGTGTGAATACGCAAAGAAGATAGCGGAAAATACTTATAATGCTCGGTGGATGTAGAAGAAAGTTCAAAACTTTGCCTCCATGGTTGTTGCTCCAAGCTTCCTTTAATGTATGTTGAGCTTCCAAGCTTTGTGAATGAGATTCCAAAGCTCATGGATAGGTTTCCCTACCACATTTGAATGACTCCTTGATGTAATAGCATGCAAGATTTTTGAATCAAAAATCTTCAACCAATAACCCTAGGTCTCGACAATGGAGGGAGTGAGAGAGAGGGAGCATTCGGCTTTTTTCAAAAAAAAATGAGAGAGAGAGTAAAATTGTGTGTTGTGTATTTGATTTCAAAAATCAAAATACCATTACCAATTTTTCAAAAAAGTTGGTACAAGTCAAGCTTGTGTAAGAAACAAGCAATCTCCAACAACTTACATCAACCAAAAAGTTAGATAAAGTTGACTAGTGATGTGACTTGTGATGTGACATGTGGGCCCCACTTGATTCAAAATCCGAGTGGGCCCGCAACACATCCCGGGCTTAGGTTCGCTAATTCTGAATTAACGAATCCTTTGCGACGTAATTAAATCCAATTTAATTAAATAATTATGCCTAGTAAAATTACTATTCACGTCGCTCGTGAATTAATTCTAAACTAATTCGTTTGCTAGAATTAAAATCCAATTTTAATTCCGCGTCGAAATCTAATTTCATTTAATATATCGAATATATTATTTTATCGATTAATTCCGAATTAATCGATCTCTCTCTATAAATAGTATTTTATCTCAGATAAAATTTCTCCGTAATTAATCCTAGATTAATTTTCTCTCTCTACTAATTAATCCCAGATTAATTATGTTCGAGTCATACGTCATCGGTGAATCTTCGGGGAAGCGACCCATGAGATCCCTGGATATGTTGGCAGTAAATTCGGTCATCAGAATATCCGAACACGTGCGTACCCGGTACCACGTTCTTACCGATTTACAAGACATGGTTGGCTTCTAGCAAAGCACCGTGCCTACCCAATTTTCCAGAAATATTCCCTTAAGGAATATGTAATATGTATCCGGCGTAGTATACGTAATATTGCGTATTGCGATCCAGTATCGGATGTCACATGCTAGGCCTGGGGCTGGAATTGTGTCTGCCCTGTACGAAGCATATATCGAATCTCTGGTAACTAGTCTCTATAATCGGATAAGCATGACCTAGTCATATTATCCCGATGACTGCAGTACATAAGAGTACTAGTTCCGTATCCTACGTGATCATCATCTCCATATGACTGAAGTGATACTTCCATCTTGACATCACACCCAATATACTACGATTCTCAATATACCCAGAAGAGGAGTACACAGAACATGTTAAAGCCCTGGACGACCAAAACCAAAGTATATTGATTGTCGCAAGTATTAACGATGCAAGTCTCAGGTTAAGACCAAATACACCTACCCTGATTCGGACTCCCATAGATACATAGTCATACTACCAATGTGATTCCGAGGGGTCTATTCAGAGCGAAGCTGTTTCCGTACCATCGGTAAACACAACCTCCTATTACACTTGCATAAGTATCTAATACTTAAATATATGAGAACTATGTTGTTATGATCCCACAACGCGCAAAAGTGCAATACTAGTCTATTCTGCATTATCGATGTCCAATCTCGATAATACTACGACTATGGATATTTTAATGATTAAACCTTAGTGGATTAATATTGTCTCATATCTTATTAATCCGGAACTAATCATATGGACTTTCATCATTTATATATCTTGGTACTCCAATTACAAATGATAAAAGAGCAATTTCCTTTGTCACATAGTTAATTTGTACAACAACATCATGTTCTGTACAAATAGTGATGCTATGGGTCATAATTGTCCAATAGCACACACCAAAGCCAAAACTCAACGGCAAGACTACGCCTTGAGTGCACAAGTATTTTGCCCTTGGTGCTAGCCTAGGCAAATACCTCAAAACTTTTAACTCGAGGTTCCTCTAGTCAATTAGACTTAAGGATCCTCAAAATCAGTGGCTTACTCTTAAACTTTAGAGTTGCTCACTTATATAACCCAAAATATGAAAGGTTTAGTGCAAAAATTTGTAAAGAATTCATTGGGTTTATATAGGTGCTCCAAAGACAATAAAATTAATTAAGAATCCGATGTGGGATAAATGCTAATTTAATATTAGCCATTGGATCTTAATTTAGTGGTTTAATGAGATTATAAAATCCTAATAAGAGTTTGTGCTGAATTGGAATTCAAAACAAATAACAAATAAAAAAATTTACTATTCATGTTTATTTATATATTTATTTATTCCAATTCCCAAAGTGCCCCTATCGTCATTCACCAATCCCTAAGCCACTATGGAACCTCATAAATGATCTGTTCAATAAATAAACACATTGAACCATTTATGAACAATTCCTAAAGCAATCATATATGCTATTAAATTTGTATTGTGTACTGTTAACCATTGATTTCGACTTTGTTGTGTGTGACCTTTTGGGTCTCCTCAAGTTGGACATGAAATGAATTGTGATAATTTAATCGAACATAAATTATCCTCCGATCAGATGGTCGTTCGATTTCAATGACCAAGGTTGACATCTAGCAACATGCCAAGGCCCCCAAATGAGAAGAAAAGATATATATACCCATTCTGTGCGATTTACATATGATACGGTCCATCGATTCACTGTATCCCCACCGTTTGACCTAGGGTATGGAAAGTGTATACCCATATAGTCAAAGGTATGATGTTGATAGTGTCATGAATCGTGCTAACCCAAGAATCTCACATGATTCTTCCGCTGCGGCCACAGTCTCAAGCACTGATCACACATATCAACCCGTGAACTGGAATACTACTCTTATAAGAAAATATTATCTGAGAGAGTGGCGATTCTCTATTGTATCTTTACAAACTTCATGTGTTTCAACAAATGACCCAATCATACCCTTATGACCAGATCTTTTGAACCGGGGAAGGAGAATGACAAAGTTATTTTATCCATACATAAGATTGTAAAGACCTCAAGTGTAAGGACTAGTCATACAATCGATACATGAAAGTTCTCACAGACACATGGCATAAACACTCTATGTGAAAACTTTCAGCGGTCAGTTCGATGGACACGAGCAACTCATCCATCCACGAGATACACCAAGAGTTTCCATGAATTTGCATATTTGATCCAACTTGGCATTCATTGCTGTGTTGGCTCCAACTTCATAAATTCCTGCAATTCGTTGGATCATGATCCTTTTTGCCACAAAGAATTGTTGTTGGTCATTTCTTCAATTATGTCTCAGGCCTGATCTTCTCCTTTTGCCATTAAAACTCCTCCAGCAGCAGCATCAATTGTGGTTCTCATCAGTTCAGAAAGTCCATTGTAGAAGGTTTGGACTTGTAACCACTTTGCAATCTTATGGTGAGGACACTTCCGGAGCAATTCCTTGTATCTCTCCCAAGCTTCGCAGAGGGATTCTGAGTCATATTTTACAAAGGATGTTATATCATTCCTCAGCTTTGCAGTTCTGGCTGGGGGAAAGTACTTTGCAAGGAATTTGGTGGCAAGAGTGTTCCAAGTTGTGATGGAACCTGCTGGTAGTGAATGTAGCCAAGCCTTAGCTTAGTCTTTCAAGGAATATGGGAATACACACAGTCTCATTGCTTCTTCTGCCGCTCGGTTGTAATTGAATGTGCCGCAAACTTCCAGGAAGTTGCTGATGTGGGCAATAGGATCTTCAGTTGCATTCCCCCCAAACTGAACTGACTATTGTATCATCTGAAAGCATGTTTTCATGTCACACATATTTACTAGTAAGCGAGAAAGTACAATACATGAAATGAAGCAGTCAACCAACGAAATCATTCTGTCTCGAATGGGAATTGGTGGTGCAACCTCCAAAGGTTCAGGTTCCATGTTGATCAGTGCTTCTTGACCTTCTTGCCTTTCCATTCTCAACTATCTGATGGTTCTTTCAATTTCTGGGTCAAACAGACAGATTTCAAAGCTTCTAGTTCTTCTCATGTAGTGACTGAGAACCTGAAACACAAGAAAACAAAAATAATAAATAAAAAGAAATTAGACACAAGTAAAGGTATCTAACCCCAAAATTAATAGTGAAAAAAATAAATAAGTTTCCGGCAATGGCGCCAAAAACTTGATCGGTGGCAAACACACGTTACGCATGTGCACATATCGTTCAAGTAGTATAAAATATATCGATCCCATGAGGACTTAAAACCTAGGCTATCAATTTATGAAGTTAAATGTTTACAAGTATTTAATAGATTGGTGATTTGATTGGATGGTGGTTTTAAACTAAAGACAAATAAATAAAACAGCGCGAATGTAAATTAAAGGAAAATTCAATATTATAAAACTATCTAGGGTTGTGAATCCTTCCAATATCTTTTAAAGATGAAGTGGTTATCTCACGTTTGTGCAATATATTGGTTTATTAACATGGAACACGAAAATATGCAAAAGCCTTTGTCGATGATTAGATGCAAACATCCAAATAACCCAATTAATCATATGTATATGTTAACCAAGTTACCTGAATTAATTAAGATTAAGTTTCAATTATGGCTACCCCCGCCCGACAGGTATATGTCTATCCTGTAAGGAAATCTACCTAAGGATCACCATGTCCCGAGGTGAGATCGTGAGCTTTTGAGTCTAAGGCTGAAATCTAAAATTCCTTCGTCAAGTTTATTTTTAATTTACCAGATCAATCTTATTAATAGCCAGTTAACAAGAAGCATTAAGCTTAAGACTCAATAAATAAACCTTTATATTACCCAAAACATAAAATAACCCCTTTATAAACTGGTGATATTGGAATTCATCACAACCCTAGATAAAGGATTTAGTTACCACACATATCTATGACTAGTAAAGACGTAAATAAAGAAAATGACATAAAGTAAAGCTTGGAAATTAAAAGGTAAATAAAGTAATAAAGAAAATGCTAGGGGTTAGAGGATCCACTTTTATTACTTCTAATTTAGATATCTCCATTATTATAATATATGAACTTTGCATGACATTACCAACCGACCATATAGGAGGTATCCTGATTAAGTTAAATTTATGATTAATTCCAACCGACCATAAAGGCGGTATCCAATTTAGTCAGGTTAAAATCTATTTAATTAAGTCCAATTGACCATAAAGGCAGTATCTTATTAAGTCAGGTTTTAAAATAGTTTATATATTATAATTAAGGGAGATTAATCTAAATATTAGTAATAAAAGATTTAGCATTTACCATAACAGAGGGGCGTTACCTCCTCATACTGAAAAATAAAATAAAGACTAAAAAGTAAAATAAAGAAAGAACTATTGCGTAAAATAAAAATTAAATACAAAAAGCTGTAAATAAACAAACAAGATACAATCTTCTTAGTATTCTTAAGGAAATCCTCAGAATAATGTATGAATTTTCTTTCTGATTTCAGCTTCAATTTATAGGAAAAATTATGCCCCGCTCATCGCGACACAAAACACATACGCGTCGAGACGCGCCGTTGATTTGATGCGATGAAGACACATGACTGTCGGTAAAATTATTGGCTTGGAGTCGCGACGCGTTGAGGGTTCTGCGTCACAACGCATGCTACAGTGATGATGTCAGTGATGACACATGTCGGTAGACTGCATAATTGTGGCGCGTCGCAACGCAAAGGATGTTGCACGTCGCGACACGTGAACAAAAAGTTTCCCAATTTGCCCTTTTTCATCCGATTTTCGTCGTTTAAGCCCTGATTTGATTCCAGAGAGTCCTGTTATTTTATTTATCTATAAAATAACACAAAAACATCAAAATATTCACAATACCCGAGAAACTATACAAAATATTAAGTCAAAGTGGCGGTAAATATTGATATATTTACCGCTTATCAGCACGCATGCGGCACTGCTATGAACACAACATACTTAGAGAATTGATCCACCACCATTAGCATAGAACTATATTCTTTCACTTTTGGAAACCCACCAATAAATTCCATAGATACACTCTTCCATGGCTGTTCCAGAATAGGCAGAGGTTGTAGCATCTTTTCCCCTTTCTTCCGCTCAGTTTTATCAAGTTGACACACTAGGCAAGATCTCACGTAGGCCTCAACGTCATGTTCCATCCTTGGCCATTACCAACTCTGAGCTAGCAAATCCAATGTTCTCTCAACCCCTGGATGTCCCGCCCATGGAGTATCATGTGTCTCTCTTAATAACTCTATACTTAGGTTCCTACAACTTGGTACAAATGGCCCTCCCTTTGAGTAGAGCATACTAGCATCTACCCAATATTTTTGAACCTGACTATCAATAAAACCCCTCATTAGCCGAAGGAAAATAAGGTCAGAAGATGATACCTTCTTTATTCGGTCTAGGAAGTCACTCTCCAAAACCGAGATTGTCGCAGCTGACTCCACCACGGCCTTGCGACTAAGAGCATCCGTAAATTTATTATGCCTACCAGGTTGATGCTCCCACTCAAAATCAAACTCAGCAAGCATCTCTTGCCACCGCGCTTGCTTAGGACTCAACTTCTTCTGTGTCTTGAAGAAGGTGTTGGCAACATTATCCGTCACTACCTTGAAATGCAAACCCAACAAGTAATATTGCCAAGTGTTTAGGCAGTGAACAACCACCGTTATTTCCTTCTCATACGCTGAATATCGTTGCCCCACATCCTTCAATTTTCTGCTTTTAAAGGCAACTGGATGTGAATTCTGTACCAACACACCCCCAATGGCTCAGTCAGAAGCATCTGTGTGCAGTTCAAATGGAGATTCAAAATCAGGCAACCGTAAGACAGGCTCATTTGTTATCGCCTCCTTCAAATCATCGAATGCCTCATGGCATTGCACACTCAACACCTAATTTTGTTCATTCTTAAGCAAATCAGTCAAGGGAGACACACGTTTTGAATAACCCTTGATGAATTTGCAATAATAATTAGCCAACCCCAAAAATAACCGCAGCTCAGCAACTTTGGAAGGACTAGGCCAATCCATAATGACCTTCACTTTTCTTTCACTCATGCGAACTTGCCCTTGACTCACCCAATGTCCAAGAAACATCACTTCTTGTGAAGCAAACTCGCATTTTTCCATTTTGACATACAATGCATGCTGCCTCAATTTCTCCAACATCAATCTCAAGTGCATTAAATGATCAGCAAGATTCTCACTATTTATCATAATATCATCCAGATATACGACCACAAAATGATCCACAAACTCAAACAGGACATCAATCATCAAATTGTAAAAAGTAGCCGGGGCCTTAGTAAGTCCAAAATGCATTACTAAAAACTCATAGGATCCATACCTTGTCACACAAGTAGTTTTCCCCCTCATCCTCTTCGAAAATCCAAACTTGACAAACATCAAGACCGCAAATCCAACTTCGTGAAGTAGAATGCCTTAAACAAGCGATCAAATAAATCTGCCACCAACGGAATTGGATACTTATTCTTGATCGTAACATTGTTCAAAGCCCTATAACCCACACACATCCACAAGGATCCATCTTGCTTCTTCTGGAAAAAAAAATAGATGCACCATATGGAGCTTTAGAGGGCCGCCAAGTATGTTTCTTCTCCGTGCTTCAACTGACTCTCAATCTGTAGGGTTGAGACAAACTCTCGTTGTCCTTTAAACTGTTTACTCCCACATATTTTGCCAACAGCAAGGACAAAACATGGTTGGTCCTCATCACCAATTGGAAGACCTACCAAGTAAGGCAGCACCGCAACTTTTACCTGAATGAAAAACTGATTCCCCAAAATCAACCTGAAATCATCCAAAGGGATTGCAATCAGCGTACACGACCCATGCCACTGGCCAAGTTGTATAGTCACTCCTACAACTGTGCCTTGAACTTGCTTCGCTGTCGAGTTTACAGCCTTAATACTACTCCTCAACTGAGATCATTTGAGGCCCAACTTCTTGACAACTCTCACCGCAACAAATTTATGTGTAGTCCTAGTGTCCACTATTGCCCTCAATGTATCCCCATTGATGAGGACTTGGACATACATCAAGCCGTTGTCAAATTTGTCTTCCCGAATTGAATTCACCAACTGGAGGGGGTTCATTCGACTAGGCCCTGTAAAGTCTATTTCCCATTCCTTGTCCATCTCAACAACCATAAAAGCATTCAATTTCTCTCGCTTGGGGTAGTCATTTGCCCTATGTGGACCATCACGGATGAAGCAAGCCTTATTGTTGTTGTTTTACACCCTTTTGGACTTCCCATCATCTTGTGGTTTCCATTTGCCCTCATTGTTCTTATTTTTTCCCTCTTCCATTAATCTCGAAATTGTTCATTTCCCTTACCTTTCAGATCAGATTTGGACTTGGTTGAAGAACTAGGTTTATAGTTTACAAGACAGTCTGTTGCTGCCATTGCTATGAGTAAGTCATGCACATCTTGCCTCCGTAACTCATTTTGTGCCCAATTCTGCAATCTAGATATAAAGTTAAACAATTTGTCCTCCTCGGGCATGTTCCTTATGTCAAGCATCAAGGAACTAAATTGATTCACATAATCCCGAATGGAACCGATTTGCTTCAAATTTTCCAAGGTCTCCATTACAATCCATGTTGTGTTAGTAGGGAAGAATTGATCCTTCAACTCATTCTTCAGCGCCTCTTATGTATCTATCTTGGGACGCCCCACTGATTCATCATCGTCTAACTGAGTCCGCCACCACAACTTTGCATCACCCGCCAAGTACATGTTTGTGATGGTAACTTTCTTCACCTCAAGAACATGAGCATCTCTAAAATACTGATATATGTCCCATAAGAAGTTCTCCAACTCCTTCACATTTCGAGCACCATCGAATGGTTTTGGTTCAAGAACTTTTAGTGTGGTCTTGGCCTCAACCCCACTAGGTTGTCCACACCCCAAAGCCCTCTTTAGAAGAGTGATTTCCTCCATCATCTCCTAATTGCTCACCTTCCACGCATCCACCAAATCCATGTAATCCTTGGTGACTACAGTGATACGTTCCTCCGCATCAAAGTGTTGCGCTTCAAGTTTGTTCTGAAGGCCTGTTATTTCCTCTGCAAATTGCTTCATCAACAAAAATAAATGAGGAACATTCTCTCGACTAGAATCCCCAACGAGTGCCTCAAACTTAGTCACACGTTCCTTCAATTCAATGTTAGATCCATCCGCCATCGAACCAAGACGGGGCTCTGATACCAGTTGTTACGCGGCTAAATTTCAACCCCAAGTTTCCTTAGTCAAGTTCGGCACTAAGTTCCCCCAACTTAGTCAGCCTTCCCTTCGCGCACCCACACAAGAAAAAAGCAGCAACCTAACAATGTTCACACACCCTCATAATAAACACACAAGAAACTCAAACATCAAGTAAATATAAGACACACAAAGCTTCACAGGCAAACACGCCCAACCTTTTTCTTTACTCACCAAAGTAATTACAAGGACTCGTGCTTAGAACATACAAAGGCTAACAATGAACATCACTCTTGCGCACCAACGCGTTATGTCACTACTTCTCTCTCTATTTTCATGTTCTTCACAAATATAATATATACTAACGGCAGTTACACCCCAACTATCCTAGGGTGTGCTGGCCCAATGGGTACCATCCAACAAGTTATATAGCATTTACTATTAGGGTTGGTGCTCGGAGTGCCAATCTGGATCGTATTTATGTCTGATTCATGAATATGAATATTTACTTTTTCCATAATATTACTTATTTAATGGTAGCACCTCTTGTCTTTTATATACATATTTGATCTAATTACGATTAGATATCTAATTATGATTAGATTGAAACTAAATCTAATTTAGTGATACGTGTATATTAGACAAAGACCCTAGGTTTTACAATATAGTGCGCAGTTACAACGTAGTTTGTAATTGACATTGGGAAGTGTCATTATAAGTTGTATATCCTTAAATAAAGTTCCTGGTCAAGATTTGCTAACATGGGTCGGTTAGTAAAATCCGCTGAGACTAGTACATGTCGTATATCATGACTTGGTCTGATGGTTTATCCCAATGAACCATGAGTCTCGGGAGACTCGTATAGATATGTAGGCGTTTATTTGATAAACACTTAATGACTCACTGAAGAATTCCTAATAGATGGTACACCAACATCAATAGGAATCTTCTCGAGTTGAGTGAGCATAGTGGTCATTTGACTTGAGATACCACATTGGATATATGAGTTATCTTCCACACTTTGATGGAAGTCATGTCACCGATCTATTTAAATCAGACCTCCACCTGTTCGTTGGGTGTGGACTGATGCTTATGATATCCAGTGAGTATCAATATAGAATCCGTCAGTCCTGTGTACAGGGCATAGGTATCCAACACGTGTTTGCGATCTAGTAAATCCATGGCCGTGGTATAACTTCGGAAGCAAGTTCCGAGTGTTATTTAGAGATCGTAAATTTAAAAGTCGACTATATTATACCATAAGGATTTGACGTTCTTATCTATATCCCAGGTATAATATGGATAGCTTGTGATAGAGGGATTATACGTATGCAATGACCTCGACTTGTATAGTTTAGCGAGATTATATGTGGTCGTCATAATTCATGAGTGTGTGAATTATGGACACGAAATTGGATTTCGTGACGGATAAACCTAAACTTAGAAAGTCCCACAATATGAAGTGTACTCGTTGAGTACTTGGGCAACACTTTATGAATAATACAGATTATTCATAATACTTCACCGGATTAAATGAGTTAATTCTAATCGTTTAAACGATTAAACGAAAACACATGCCTTGGGAATTTTGGTCAATTAATAATTATTGTAAATTTGTATTTGATACAAATTTGATTTGATACATATCAATTAATTATCAAATGAGACTTTGACATATGTCATTAATATATGTATTTCTTATTTAATGTAAATAAAATTCATATATAATAATAATTATATTGATTAATTATTTAGATATTTAAATGTTAAATATTTGAATAATTAAATAATATCCATATTACATAAATGTTATGCAATATGTTTAATTATTATTGATACATGTGGCATGTTTTAATTAAGTTTTAAGTGTGCAAATTTGATTTGTCAAAGTTAAAGTTTATCTTTATTTAATTGAATTAAATTGAAAAATGATCAAAATACCCCCTAAAGTCCGTCATATGGTTTTAAAAGAGGAAATTTTTCTTTTTGCTTCCAAGGGAAGCCATGGCCGATTCTTCCTTCTCCAAATTTGCTTGATAGTTCAAGGAAGAAAGGTGAAGAAAATCAAGAACAAGCTTAAGGAAACAAGGAGATTCAAATGTAATCTTCAACATCCCTAAGCTTGGAAAGCATTTTTCTTGTTCTTAATAATCTAGAATTGTTCTAGGGTTTTCTAATTTCTTATAAATTAGGGTTTTTTGATTTGGAGAATGGATGTAATAATTGTTCAATTTGATCATTTGATGATATGTTTCCATTATAGAGTGTTATGACCACTTTTGTAATGCCTAGAATTGTTCTTGAGTGCTTCATTGGTGGTGGCTTGGATTAGTGTTGTGATTAATTTGATTAATGTTGAGAAAATTGGATTAAAGCATGAAAAATTGATATTTTTGTCCTCTGGATCAGATCTGGAAACACTATTTTTATGGTGATGAAAATTATGTCATATAAATGTATTGGATGTGTTTTGGAAAAATTGTCGGGACTATTTCGGTGTTGAAATATGCGAAAAACGGCGTTACTGGGTGACTTTTGAGCGAACTGGGTGACAGCTGCCCAAACAATGAATTGATCACTGTTCAGGCAGCCCATGAACTTCCCTAGTACTGTTGGGGCTGACTTGGGCAGCCCCCATGTGCATTGGGTATTTGGTTTGGTCAAAAACGTGTTTTATGCTATTTTACGGAAAAACGTTTTCGTAAAAGTTTCGTGATGTTTCTTAACTATTTATGTCATTATTTGATATCGAATAAATATTTTTAGGTGAAATATGAATTAATTATTCATATTAGATATTGAATAATTTATTCGGTAATTTAAAAAGTTTTAAAATTATGATTTCACCTGAACCGCAAGCTTCCGTTGTGCCCGCGCCAAAACCCCAACAGTTACATCCCAACTGCTCTAGGAATGTTTAACACAAAAGTCTATGCACACACATACAAGCCTATTTCAAATTTCCCTCACAACCTTGTAAACACATTTCCCACATGTCCCATGTGGACAGTTACCACCATTTACCATGCAACTCCCACGAAAATCCCACACAACTGTTTCCCTTGTGTTTCATGTGAAGCCAACTCCCTTGCATGTGCATGCCAACTGCCTTGCCCAAGGCAACATCAACTTCCCATGTACAACACCAACCACCCATTGTGTCAGCATAACTCTATTTAGACAGCACCAATTGCCCATACACACAGCTCACCCAAGCCATGCGTATATTGCGAGTGCTTGGCTGCCGCCAATGCCACTTGTTCCCCATTTTGCTCGAGCAACCAAACTAAGGGGCTAACATTTATCCAGATGTATCTACACATTCAGAAACTATGATAGAACCTATTCCAAAACCAAAACCCAACTAAAATCACTTGATTGTGATCGGAGAAACGTGCAAGAACATCCATCACAAGCACATAAAATCAACCTTTTTAATCTATAAACACAGTAACCCTAAAATAAAATACAATCCTATCTGTTAACTTCAAATATTCCTAGTTCTACGAGCCACATAAGTGATAGGAAGAGGAGGTTTTTTGTTCTATTTGCTCATGCTTCTCAGCAAGTACCTTGGCTCACTTCTTTCAACTGAATTAACAGCAGTAGCAGACTTCCTGAAACTGTCAAGCTTCTTTAAATCCCTTCTCTTTACTGACTGGGCTGTAACTCCAAGATTATAAGGTGTCTTTTCTCCAGTTCCTGCCATTTCAATCTTCTTCCTTTTCACCCTCTCATTTCTTTTTACCATGTACTCTTCCTAAAACCTTCCCCTTTCGAACAAAACACTCGAATTAGTACTCAAACTTGCATCATTTCCAGATTTATTACTATGATTCTCTGTAAATTCATCTTAAACCAACCTTGCCAGAACCCATAACTCAACAAGAAATTGAACAGTATTCAGGTCTAAGATATGTTTCCTCTGTGTCCCATGAACGAATAGGCTTCAGGGATTTCATTAAAAAACCTTTTTGTAGGTGCATGATTTTAGCCCTACTACGTACGTCATGTGTCGCCTTATCAATGAATCTTCCTCGGTAAAATTACGCTAGGCAGAGAGAGGTCCCATAAAATCATGACACTTGCCATAGTATTAATAAGATGTACAGTACTAGTAGAAGGGAGAAGTCAAGATATTCAGAGTGACGTCACTATAAAATTAATTCACTTTGAAGTCAACTCACTCCAAAGAGGATATATTCAGGAATCCATAAATTATCAAAAGTATAGAATGGAAGTAATCTTATTCTTAAACCAGTACTTCAGAGCATGTGGAATCACACGCCATAATCCAAAACTAATGGACTTTAATGACAATCTATTTAATTAAACATGCAATTTTAACCTAACATGTGTAATAAGAGGTGTAATTACACATAATTTTATATGTTAGCATGACATATGACAAATGTACACCATGCATCTTAGAGAAGTTTATCAACGAACAAGTGTCAATTTAAGTAATGTAGCCTCCACTTACATGGAAAACACGAGACTATTTAAGCTAATGGGAAACTCTAAATAAGTATTTATGAAATTTGGAAAATAAATGAAAAACACTACAAAATTTTATTAAGTTTATTTCTAATTATAATTAAGGGAAAAAAAGGGAGTTTCTAATCTATCGAGGTGCAACCTTGCAAGAGTTTATTTAATGCAATGTGGATTAAAATAGTATTGTAATATATTAATGTTGTATAGTGTTTGGTACTACACTATACTGTATTAAAATTATTTTTTATTTTAATATTAATTTTTAATATATTAATATTTTAATATTAATAATAAAATTAATATAATTTTTTAATACTAAAATATTTTTAATATTAATACTAAAATTAATATAATTTTTTAATATTAATATTTTTATATTTTATAAATATTTTAATTTAATTTTTTTAATATTTTTTAATAATAATATTAATTTAATTTTTGATATTTTATAATATTTTTTAATATTAATATTTTAAAAATATTTTAATATTTTAAAATTATTTTTAAAAATATTTTAATTTTAATATAAATAAAATAATATTGATGATTAGAGAAGAAAAAATAAATTTTTTTAAGTTTTAGTGCAATGCGCCATAATCACACGTCCCTCTCCATCATTTGTTAATGCAGTGTGAACAAAATTAAATAATACAATATGGGATGGACATCATTATCACCAAATGTTGTATTGCATTAATTAATGTTATACAAGGTACTTAATATACCTTAATGTTGCGTGCCAAATGCACCCTTAGTGCATTCACATTTGCTGCTAACCACATATTATTAAGTTATATGCCTCTAGGTTATAATGCTTTAATAACTATTTTGCTTATACAAGAGAAAGCAAGTGTGGAGAGATTGTTAGAATTAATTAAATTCAGTTAGATGGAGAAAGATGTAAGTATTGTAAGTGATGGATGGAGTGACTCATAAATGAGGTATTTGATTAATTTTATTGTTGTCTGTGATAGTGGTCCTACGTTTCATAAGGTTTTTGATTGCTCGGATAATGTAAAGGACAATCATTTCATTGGTGAATTGATAAAAAAAAGTTATAAATGAAGTTGGACAATATAATATAGTTCAAGTAATTACTGATAATACTATAAATTATAAAGGAGATGGAGAAATTATTAAAGGGTTATTTCCACATATTTATTGGACACTATGTGTTGTTCATACTCTCAATCTTACATTGAAAAATATTTATACAATAAAAAAAAGTTGAGAATAATTAGGAAACCTATGAAGAATGTTGTTGGATCTCTTATATTCATAGAGATGCCTTGCAAATCAAGAATTTCATTATAAACCATTGTATGAGATTAACAAATTTCAATAGATTTGTTCCTTTGAAATTATTTTTAGTAGCAGAAAATAAGATTTGCATAAGTTATTATCATGCTTAAGAGATTTAAGCACACTAAGTGTGGTCTACAGTCAATGGTGATTAGTGAACCATAGTTTTCTTATCTAGAGGATGATCTAGACAAAGCTAAATTTGTAAAGGATACGATTCTTGATGACTTTTGGTGGGATCAAGTTGATTATATGCTCTCTTTCACTAGACCTATTTATGATATGATTAGAGCTTGTGACACTAATAAACCATGCCTCCATTTGGTTTATGAGATGTGGGTTTCCATAATTGAAAATGGAAAAAACGCTATATATAAGCAAGAAGGCAACAAATTAAATGAAAAGTCTTTTTTTTTTAGCTGTGGTGTACATAATTTTTATTGATCATTGGATAAAGAATAATGAACCTCTTCAATTTTTAGCTCATTCATTAAATCCAAAGTAATTTTTATTTCTATTATTGATGTTTAATTAATTATTTTTATGAAAAAGACTAACATGATAAATGTATGTTTATAAATTGAAGGTATTATAGTAATAAATGGTTGAGTGAAAATTCTTCCAATGTTTGCTTCATATAAGGATACATAGATCTCTAGAGAAAAGAGTAAATGCATCAAGAGATTTTTTTCCGACTTGATCTATCACACAAGAGTTAACACTGAATTTGCTAATTTCTCACTTAAAATGAGAGACTTTGCAAATTCAGATTTTCTTCATGATAGGTAAAATTTTAATTAACTTATTACTTTATTTCATTGAGAACATGTGTCATGTAACTGAACTATGCTTAGAAATTAGAATACATAAATATATTTTACCAAATATTGTTTAAATAGATATAATAGGGAAGCTAAGTGTTGGTGGGCTATTCATGGTACAAGTACTAATTTTCTTCAAAAAATAGATTTTAAATTTCTTAGATAACCATATTCTTCATCTTGTTGTGAAAGAAATTGGAGTACATATTCATTTATCAACTCGGTGAGCATTAGTAAATTGACTCTAAAATGTGCAAAATGTTTGGTTTTTATTCATAACAATCTTTGACTTTTATCACGAAAAAACTCACAGTATTATGTTGAACAAACTAATATATGAGATTTAGATGGAGATGAATTTGACTCTTTTGAAGATGTTGGAATACTTGAAGTTTTCAATCATTTGCTTGATGAACTAGGGATGGAAGATCTAATTTTCACGAATGATGTGGAAGGTAACAAAGAATGGAGGATGTGTTGCAAGTAAGTTGTTCCAATTAATTTTAATTTGGTAGTTAATATTTTTCCGAAAAGAGCTCACCAATATTTAATTAGTTTAAAGTTTACATTATTATTTGTTTCTTCAAATTTATAAATATTTGTGTGTGTGTGTGTATGCAAGCGTACGTGTGCGCGAGCGTGTGTGCGCTTGCATAGGCTCATGTGTGTGCACGCGTGCGCTTTTATGTGTGTGTGTGTGTGCGCGTGTGCGTGTATGAGTGCGCGCGCGTGTATACGTAAGTGTTCATGTGTGCGAGTATGCGTGTGTGCGTGTGTGCGCGTGCGTGTATGCGCATGCATGTATATGTGCTTGTGCATGCGTGTGTGTGAGCATGTGCGCATGTGTTCTTGTGTGTGCGTGTGTGTATGTGTGTGTGAGCGCACGCATGTGTGCACGTGTGTGCGCGCGAGCGCGCTTGTGTGAATATGTGTTCTTGTGTGTGCGTGTGCGTGTGTGCGTGTACGTGTGTGTGCGCGCACGTGTGTGTGCGTGTGTCCATGTTTAGCATTTATTTATTGTGTAATTATGGAGAACTTTCATTTAGAGATAATCTTTACAGTAATGAAATTTTAATTTCTTATATGTCATTTTTTTTGTAGTTGTGAATAACCTAAATGATTATGTTAAGTAATTATATTATTTATGGTCAAACTTAGCTTTTCATTCATTTTGTTTAAATCGATATTATTGTTATTATGTTGAAATCCATATTTTTAAATAATTACATTATTCATATATATACACACATATAAAATTATTTTATTTTGTGTCTTAGTTTTTTTATAAAATGACGTTTCTGTAGGTTATATGCCCTAAATCCAATTGGTAGTTTATTTATAAGTATTGTTTATAAATAATTTTGACTACTTGTAACATAAAGTCCTTAGAATGATAATTAAATGAATTAAATTAAGTTTAATTTATGAGATCTCATCATTTTTAAACGTTCCCAATTGTAGGATTATCAACACAAGGACATTGATAAATCTAAATTGGCATTTGTTATGTCTGCTCACTTGGAAAAGAAAGATAGATGATCTCATAAACTATTAGTAAATGTGTTAACTTAGTCTGACATTTGAATGTTTGTTGGAGAACAAGTACATCGATCTGACCAGCTTGAGAACCCATATGGAATGTTATCCACATGTCTATGAGATTTCTCTTTGTTACGATAGTATAAATTATCCTTAAACTTGAAGTATCCAGGGTACCTTATATGTGGATCATATATGCTTTGACATTACACCTCCATAGTCCATAGTGAGATTGCGCACAGGGTTATGATTTGGCAATATGAAAAGCATACAAAGGTTGTGAGGGATCAATTAAGGATTCACCACTTTGGATAAAACACTAAATATATATATTATCAATTTAAGTCAAAGTTCTAATAATTATGATTTAATATAGTAGAGATTTTTCGTACTCTAGAATTGTTGGCAGGATATGTATGAGGCAAAATGATTGAATCATATGTAATCGTATATGAAATAGGTTTCACTAAAGTTAGTATTCTTTCTCGATTGGGGATCATGATGCATTGTTAGATGCCGCTCTTGATCTATGGAAATTAGTTTCTTAATTAATGAGTTAATTAAGGATAAATTAATTAGATTAATTTTTCTAGACTTAAAAAGTTTATAACTATCGCCATTGTCAACATAAGAAACAACCTAATGGGTCAAATATTGATGAGTTAAAGATAAATTATGTACAATTAAGTTCTAGTACTTAAATGTTAAGTATTTAATCTTTTGGGGTAAATTCATAATTTCAAAAATTATGGATAAAAATGTAAATCTGGAAATTAGGAACTGTTTCCTAATTTCCAAAAGTACAGAGACCATTTTATAATTTCTAAAATTATATGGGCTAAAATATAATAAAGCAAAGTATTTGTTTAAATTATAATTTCATATTTTTAGTATCCTAATTTGATTAGGAATGATAAAATTTATTTAATTAATTTAATTAAATAGAAGGATAAATAGTTATTTTACTTAGGATGAATTAAGATTCCTATTATGATGGGATTAAACTCTATCCCTATCTAAATACTCCAAATTGATCAGGAGCAAAACAACTAAATCTAAAACCTATAAGTCACTCTCATATGGCCGGCCATAATATATATATATATATATATATATATATATGAATTGACAAATAAATTTTGATTTCTTTAATTAAAAGAATTTGCTTTAATAAAGGTAAAATTCTTTATATGCAAATTTTCAAAATCCTAAAAGAAGTCTCTTTTCTTAAGTTAGTGTAATACCCCAGTCAATCACGGCATATCCAATATAGAAATTCATCATACATAACATGTTATTATTCATATAATCATGTATAAGTAAGTTTCATACCTTATAATTCTTGATCGGAGACTCGGGATAAATTATCGACTTCAACGCCTTCTTTTTAACTTAACTGAGTCACAACCAAATTTTTATAATTTAGCCGTAAAGTTTTCATACAATATCTGATTTTTTTATCTTTATTTTTGGGTTTTCTAGGTCAAACCAATATCATATTAAGCATAAAATGGTGTGAATAAACAAAGTAAAGTAGCGGAAATACTCACTTTGATCGGCTTGGATGTTGGTGTAGAGTTCAAAACTTTTGCTTCCATGGAAGTTGCTCCAAGCTTATCTTTGATGTATGTTGAGCTTCCAAGCTTGTCCTTGAATTCCAAACTCATAGATTAGTGTCCCTAACACCTTTGTATGACTCTTTAAGTGTGCTAGCACTAGGAAAAAATTACAACAATTTCTTCATTGTTCTATGATAGTTTCGGCCAAGCCAAATGGGAGAGGAAGGAGATGAAGTTCACGCCCAAGGCATGAAGTTGGGAGAGAGAGAGTGATTTTGTGTAATAATAATTGATTTCCAAAAAACAATTATTATATACCAAAACCAAACTTTCGGTATTAGTCATTCCAAATGACAAAAAGTGTAAAATAAGCAACCACCAACTTCTATCACCATAAAGTAACAAAGTTGACTAGTTGATGTGACTTGTGGGCCCCACTTAAATTCAAAATCCGAGTGGGCCCGCAAACATGTTCCGGGCTCGGGTTCGTTAATTCCAAAATAACGAATTTTCCGTTGCGACGTAATTAAATCAAATTTAATTAAATAATTATGCCTAGTAAAATTACTATTCACGTCGCTCGCGAATTGATTATAAACTAATTCGTTTGCCCGAATTAAAATCCAATTTTAATTCCGTTATGAAATCTAATTTCATTTAATATATCGAATATATTATTTTAATTGATTAATTCCAAATTAATCGTTCTCTCTCTTTTATTTGAACTTTATCCCAGATAAAATTCTCCGTAATTAATCCTAGATTAATTTTCTCTCTCTTCCAATTAATCCCAGATTAATTATGTTCGAGTCGTACGTCATTGGTGAATCTTCGGGAAGTGACCCATGAGATCCCTGAATATGTTGGCAGTAAATCCGGTCATCGAAATATCCTAACACGTGCGTACCCGATACCAAATTCTTACCGATTTACGAGACATGGTTGCCCTCTAGCAAAGCACCATGCCTACCCAATTCTCAAGAAATATTCTTTTAAGGAATACATAATCTGTGTCAGGCGTAGTGTACGTAGTATTGCGTATAGCAATCCAGTATCGAATGTCACATGTTAGGCCTGAGGCTGGAATTGTGTATGCCCCATACGAAGCATATATCGGATCTCTGGTAACTAGTCTCTATAATCGGATAATCATGACCTAGTCATATTATCCCGATGACTGCAGTACTAAAGAGTACTAGTACTGTATCCCGCGTGATCATCATCTCCATATGACTGGAGTGATACTTCCATCTTGACATCACACCCAATACACTACGATTCTCAGTATACCCAGAATAGGCGTACACAGAACCTGTTAAAGCCCCAGACGACCAAAACCAAAGTATATTGATTGTCGCAAGTATTAGCGATGCAAGTCTCAGGTTAAGACCAAATACACCTACCCTGATTCGGATTCCCATAGACACAAAGGCAAACTACCAATGGGATTTTGAGGGGTCTATCCAGAGCGAAGCTATTTCCATACCATCAGTAAACAAAACCTCCTATCACACTTGCATAAATATCCAATACTTAAATATATGAGAACTATGTTGTTATGCTCCCACAACGCGCACAAGTACAATACTAGTCTATTCCTCATTATCGATGTCCAGTCTTGATAATACTACGACTAGGGATATTTAATGATTAAACCTTAGTGGATTAATACTGTCTCATATCTTATTAATCTGGAACTAATCATATGGGCTTTTATCATTTATATATCCCGGTAATCCAATTACAAATGATAAAAGAGCAATTTCCTTTTTCACATAGTTAATTTGTACAACAACACCATGTTCTATACAAATAGTGATCCATGGATCATAATTGTCCAACAATCTCCCACTTGGCCTATAGCCAATCACTCAAGTGTCATACACCTAAACTATTTACGGGTCGCTCAAACTGCTGCTGAGAAACAGCTTTCGTCAGCGGATTTACAATGTTATCATCTGATGCGATTTATTCGATCATCACATCGCCACGATGTATGATCCGACGAATCAGATGAAATAGTTGAAGTATATACTTGGATCGTTGATGAGACCATTAATTCGTTAGCTTGTGCTGTAGCCTAGCTCAGCTGCTAACAGAACTACTCCTAATCCAATTAGGATTATATAGATTCAAAATTGCTTCTTTTTCTACCTCAGCTGCATCAATATTCCTCTTTTGTTGTTTATTCGGCAACAGTATCTTGCTTGGAAGATTTCCAGCGCACTGTTCCGTTATTCAAACTATATAGTACCCTTATTACGACTTATAGTCGTTTTTGTCGGTTTGGAAACTTGCGACGGTGAACCCAGTCACTTCAAGTTCTCCTCCTCCATAGCTTAAGAAAGCATCCTTAGATCATCTAAGATACTTAAGGATGTTCTTAACATCAATCCAGTGACTATCACTTAGATTGGCCTGATTGTGACTCCATATGCTCAAAGCCTATGAGACACCAGGTCACGTACATTTATTTCAATGTACGAGTTCTCGGAGAGTGCTAACAACTTTTAGATCTATCCCAGTAGATCATTATTCCTAGAATAAAGGTTGTCTCTCCGAAGTAGTCTACAGAGAATTTTTCATGAAAGCCAAGCTTTCACCGATTGTATTATGGGAATGTCATTTCCAAGAAATGATATATCATCATTGTATAGGACAATCATTATCAGTGCGCTCCCACAAACCTTCTTATATACACAAGAATTATATTCGTTTTGAATTAAATCATATACCATTATGATCTTACCAAAACGTTAGTTCCAAGAACGTAATGCTTGTTTCAATCCATAAATGGATCGATTTAACTTGCAAACCTTGTTTGCTTGTTTTGGTACGACAAAACCGTTAGGATGTTGATAAACATCCTCCAAAAGGTTTCCGTTTAAGGAACGCGGTTTTGACGTTCAGCTGCCATATTTCATAAATGAAACATGCAGCATTAGCAAGTATTATCCAAATGGATTTAATCATGGCAATGGATAAAAGGTTTCGTCGTAATCAACACCATATTGATGACAATACCCTTTCGCCACAAGCCTAGCTTTGTACGTTTGTATGTTGCCATCCATGTATGTCTTCCTTGAAGACTCATATAGTACCAATAGGCATAATGTCTTCCGGTACATCAATCAGTATCTAAACTTGGTTGGTATACATGGAATCCATTTCGGACATCATGGCACTTTGCCATAATAGGGAGTCGATACCTTGTATCACTTCCTCATACGTAGCTGGTTCTTGTTCCTCAATAAGATTGGTATCTACATGAGGTGAGATCAGAAGCCCATACCTCCCAGGTTGTTTTCTGACTCTTTCCGACTTACGCGGTTCTTGTGTATTCGAAGATTATTGTACAGTTTCATCCCTGATGAACTGTTTGTGTTCCATTAAGGAATCAGTGCCTGGAACAGTATTACTCTGATTTTCATCGAGTTTTACTTTCCTCCCACTTACCACTGCATATAGGTATTCCTCTTAGGAAAATCGCATGGAGAACAACAATTATATTTTTCTCTTGTGAGTTGTATAAGTACTATACTTTGGTTTCCCTATGACAACCTACAAATAGACACTTATCCGATTTGGGTTCTAGTTTGGTATCATCCAAACATATGCCCAGCAATCCTAAATCTTCAGGAATGAGAAAACCATGTTTTATTCCTGTTCATATCTAATATGAAGTCTGTCTAACAGATTTTTCATGGAACCTTATTCAAAATAAGTATTGCACTGTTTAATGCGTATCCCTAGAAGGAAAATGGTAGCTCAGAGCGACTCATCATTAACCTAACTATGTCCAACAAAGTTCGGTTTTTCAGTTCGGACACACCGTCAAATTGACGTGTTCCGGGAGGAGTCCACTGTGAAAGAATACCATACTCTTTCAAATAGTCGAGAAACTTATATGTTTAAGTATTTCCATCATGGTCCAATCGTGATGTTTTAGTACTCTTGCCGATCTATTTTTATACTTCGTGTCGAAACTCTTTGAATTTATCAAAAGTTTCCGATTTATGTTTCACAAGAAACATATAACCATAACCCGATGCTACATCCATAAAGGTTACAAAGTATTCATATCCACCTCTAGCCTAGCTAGACATGGGCCCACTTTCGTCACTATGAACGAGGGCTAACAGATCGGTGGCACTTGTACTTTTACCAAGTAAAAGGTGTTTTAGGCACTTTGCCTAATAAACTAGATTTGTAGACATTATTTGAATTAGAATCAAATTTGTCCTAGTACCCACTCTTCGAAAGTGTGGATATACGAGTCTTGTTAATGTGTCCCAGAAAAAAATGCCACAAATAAGTCTCAATTTATTAATACAGTTTGAGCTATTTGTTTGTCATGCTATATGTATGAGATTAATTTATATTCTAAATATAAATACTGTTATTCACATCTAATGTGTTTATCTTGATATCGTCTTTATAAACAAAACACTTTGTGTTTTAGAATATAAATGTATACCCGCAACGAGTTATACTAGATATAGAGATAATGTTTCTAGTCAAACTAGGTACATTATAACAGTTTCCTAATTTAATACATGCCCCAATGGCAGTTCCAAAACTTAGGTTTCTACGGTTAAAACAGTGACTCACGTTCCGTTTTCGACTCGCAGGTAGATCTCAACTGAAGTCAGTCTCCTGCTAATCAGCAGATTCTGCACATCAGTATATATTTATGTACCACATCTAGTATCAAAAATCCAATTTTGAAACTAATAGTGAATTTGTTTATGACAAACATATTTGAAGTCGGAGTCTTGCCCCGCCTTCACTTCCTCCATGTCTGCCTTGTCCATACGGCAGTCACACTTCCAGTGACTCCGTTTGCCACAGTTTAGGCAGACATCTTGGGATTTGTCCTTTGTCTTCCCAGAAGACTGTGATGATTTTGCCTTTGCCCCTTTTAGAAGCTCTGGCTCTGCCTCCTTGAGCATAGCCATCAACTCTCCAAGAGTTTACTCTTGGTTCATAATGAACCTGCCCCAGCTTTCGGGTAGAGACTATAAGATCAAATCTTTGGTAGTCTCGACCACGTAGGTAATGCCAAGCTAACCTGGCTGATCGATGTCAGCAGTCATCTGCGACACCTAGTGCTCGACAGATGTACCTTCTGACATACGCGAGCGAAAGAGCTTCTTTTGCAATTTATACTTCTAATATCTAAGAATAGATTATGAAGATCCTTTAATTTCAACATCATGGTATAATGATCTAATCCTTAGTTTTGACGACAAAATTAAAGTGTCATTGTATCAAGCATAAAGGATTGAGCACTAAAGTTATCATCACCATGAGTCTTCCAAAGCTCATGCTCTACTATTTGCTCAACTACGGGCTAAGGTCCGAGATGTCACTCTATAAAATAGAATAACTTCTCAGTTCCCATGACTATCCTGAGGTTTATTCCCAATATGAAAATTAGAGCCGTTTAAATACATTTTCTCCCAGGATTATGTTCTAAACGCTAATCTTTTAGTTATCTTGATTTCAATAGTCCAACTATCCAATCAACGATTTCGGGTACTATTGATTATAATTATTACTATAGTTTAACTACATAATCAACTACAATTGTTCGGTTATATTCAAATGTATTGATTACTATAATCCAATTATATAACCAACTACAATTGACATAGTTTGAATACAGTCCAACTGTTTAATTTTTTTTTAAAAAAACAACAATTAAATATTAGTCCAACTAATATATATATATATATATATATATATATATATATATATATATATATATATATATATATATATATATATATATAATATATATATATATAAATTAATGACGAAAAATGAAATGAGCGTGTATTGGCAAGTATCTAAACGAAATTTAATACTTGCCTCCCACTATTTTTCGGCGAGCCTCTAACCCTCTGTGGAGTACTCGGGAAACCTAGTTTCCTAGTGGGCTAGGATCCCGTTAAATAACATACAACCTTGATTTTGGCCAACAAGTTGTATGAAACTTAACTAGGTAGATCTCTAAGATCAATTGGATCTTATCCAATTCCTAGATCCAGTAGGTGGACGTCCAAGTCCGAAACATATATCCAATATATTCCCTAACCTTTTCCTCTGAATCAACTAAGCTTTGGCTTTGGCACAACAAGCTTAATGATTCCAGTTAAGCATGACTCATTGACTTTGGAAAGCTTCATAATCGATGTCGATGCACAAGAAGCGATCTTGACTTTGGCCAACAAATCACAACTTGGACAAGACATGTGATATGAAACAAAGCCTTCATCATTCAAACACATCCGCGATAGACAAAGGTCTTGACTTTGGCCAACAAACCAGTGCCAATCTTGGATCTTGAGAGAGAATCACTCAATGGAAGGAAAATGCTTAATATTTGTTAAGGGTTTTTCGCGTAATTGGCAACCAATTAATTATCTTTGATTAGGTCTCATCATACACCCTTAAGCATGCATTCTAAAGGCATAATAAGGCGCGATAAATAAATTAAAAATGATATGCGGATGGATATTTAAAAAATTTTGTTCCTAGAACAAATCACTTCATTTCGTCTCCCCGGCTAGCACTATTCTTACTTTTACCCAATTACATAACACTTCTAAAGAAACCTCATTTACATTGAGGGGAATATGTGAGAAGAGAAATACAAAGAGTCAAGAGATAAAGGCTGGACACGCAGGTCCAATTTAATAAATTCTAAATTTATTACAATAATTTCCAAAATTGCCCTCACCCATCTAATATCGATCCGATATACATTATTCATACATCATATCCATGCATTCACATAAAGCATGTTATCAATCAATCTAATCCAATTAATTAATCTTTGATTAATGATCATCCAATGTTCAAACAACGATTTGATTTGCGTGAGTCCAACTCATTTAAGAATAAGTACTCAAAGTACGAATTCTTGAATTATATCAAACTACAATTTTAAATCCAATTTAATTTGTATTCAATACTAATTTTATATTTAATTCCAAATTAAATAATTACACTTTTTAATGTGCCTTTGCGACTTAGATTCTAAATCTAATCTTAATGGGTCTAAAAGCCCAATTAACATCCAATGTCAATTTAATTAAAGTCCAATGGGCTTTTAATTAATTCATAAGGCATGGACTTTGGCAACCAAAGCCCAATAAGGAATCACCCTTTGCCACAAAATTAATTTTGGCTCATTGGGCCCAATTAAATTATAAAGGCCCAATTATCATATTTGGACTTTATGGAAATGGTTTTAGACCCAATTGGATCCAACCAATTATCCTAAACCAAACTTGGCCCAACCAAACCCATTAAGCCCAAATACAATATTTTTAGCCCAATTCCAAATTAAGCCCAATTAATTTAATCACAATATTCCAAATATCACAATTATTTAATTAAAGTGTATTAGCCATAATTAATTAGTTAAATTAATATTTCCAAAATACCAATTACACTAATTAATCATGCTTTAATTAATCAATTTATGTCTAACACAAATTGAAACAAAATCAATCCAACATGCTCATAAAGTCACGGCAATCATGAGATTTTTATATCCGATTTTGATTTCAATCCAATTAAATCACAAATCAATATACTCATGCATTTTAAACACATCCAATTGTCAAAAATTCAAAAATCACCATGACTTTAAAAGGTTCAAACTCTCGGCCAAGCATATGGAATTTGGGGAAATTTTATCCAATTCAATTTCTCAATTCCTAAGATGCACAAATCTAATTTAACATCATCCAAGCTCAACCAAAACCTCAATTTGAAGAAATCATGCATAAATCATAAAAGCCCCAAATTAAAGTCTATGAACTCTAATTCATTTCATGCTCAATTTATGGTTCTGATACCATTGTTGGGTTTTCTAGGTCCAACCAAGATCATATTAAGCATAAAATGGTGTGAATAAATAAAGTAAAGTAGCGGAAATACTCACTTTGATCGGCTTGGATGTTGGTGTAGAGTTCAAAACTTTTGCTTCCATGGAAGTTGCTCCAAGCATCTCCTTTGATGTATGTTGAGCTTCCAAGCTTGTCCTTGAATTCCAAAATCATGGATTAGTGTCCCTAACACCTTTGCATGACTCTTTAAGTGTGATAGCACTAGGAAAAAATTGCAACAATTTCTTCATTGTTCTATGATAGTTTCGGCCAAGCCAAATGGGAGAGGAAGAAGATAAAGTTCACGCCCATGGCATGAAGTTGGGAGAGAGAGAGTGATTTTTTGTAATAATAATTGATTTCCAAAAAACAATTATTATATACCAAAACCAAACTTTTGGTATTAGTCATTCCAAATGACAAAAAGTGTAAAATAAACAACCACCAACTTCTATCATCATAAAGTAACAAAGTTGACTAGTTGATGTGACTTGTGGGCCCCACTTAAATTAAAATCCGAGTGGGCCCGAAAACACGTTCCGGGCTCGGGTTCGTTAATTCTGAATTAACAAATTTTTCGTTGCGACGTAATTAAATCAAATTTAATTAAATAATTATGCCTAGCAAAATTACTATTCACGTCGCTCGCAAATTAATTCTAAACTAATTCGTTTGCCCGAATTAAAATCCAATTTTAATTCCGTTATGAAATCTAATTTCATTTAATATATCGAATATATTATTTTAATCGATTAATTCCAAATTAATCGTTCTCTCTCTTTTAATTGAACTTTATCCCAGATAAAATTCTCCGTAATTAATCCTAGATTAATTTTCTCTCTCTTCCAATTAATCCCAGATTAATTATGTTCGAGTCATACGTCATCGGTGAATCTTCGGGAAACGACCCATGAGATCCCTGGATATGTTGGCAGTAAATCCGGTCATCGAAATATCCGAACACGTGCGTACCCGGTACCACGTTCTTTCCGATTTACGAGACATGGTTGGCCTCTAGCAAAGCATCGTGCCTACCCAATTCTCCAGAAATATTCTTTTAAGGGATATATAATCTGTGTCAGGCGTAGTGTACTTAGTATTGCGTATAGCGATCCAGTATCGAATGTCACATGTTAGGCCTGGGGCTGTAATTGTGTCTGCCCCATACGAAGCATATATCGGATCTCTGGTAACTGGTCTCTATAATCGGATAATCATGACCTAGTCATATTATCCCGATGAGTGCAGTACTAAAGAGTACTAGTACCGTATCCTGCATGATCATCATCTCCATATGACTGAAGTGATACTTCCATCTTGACATCACACCCAATACACTATGATTCTCAGTATACCCAGAAGAGGCATACACAGAACCTGTTAAAGCCCCGGACGACCAAAACCAAAGTATATTGATTGTCGCAAGTATTAGCGATGCAAGTCTCAGGTTAAGACCAAATACACCTACCCTGATTCGGATTCCCATAGACACATAGTCATACTACCAATGGGGTTCCGAGGGGTCTATCCAGAGCGAAGCTTTTTCTGTACCATCAGTAAACACAACCTCCTATCACACTTGCATAAGTATCCAATACTTAAATATATGAGAACTATGTCGTTATGCTCCCACAACGCGCACAAGTGCAATACTAGTCTATTCTGCATTATCGATGTCCAGTCTCGATAATACTACGAGTAGGGATATTTAATGATTAAACCTTAGTGGATTAATATTGTCTCATATCTTATTAATCCGGAACTAATCATATGGACTTTTATCATTTATATATCCCTGTAATCCAATTACAAATGATAAAAGAGCAATTTCCTTTGTCACATAGTTAATTTGTACAACAACACCATGTTCTTGACAAATTGTGATGCTATGGGTCATAATTGTCCAACATTTATACCGTTGAGAACTTAGATCAAGACCTACAACTTTCGTGTTGATCATTTTCCTAAATTTGGATCAGAACCAAGTCAAAAATGTATTTCTTTTTTTAATAAACAGTAACTTTAGGATTAGTCTAGATTTTGAACATGTGGCACAATCTTAACCACTTATTTTAACACTAAAAATCAGCTCTTTGCTATAAATAGCAACCATTATTCACTCCTTCTATTTCCTCAGGCAAATAGAAAATGATTTCAGCTTCTTCAAATGAGAACTTTCTTTGCTTCTTAAAATCATATACGAAAATCTCTCTTGCTCTCACCTGAGAGTATTCGGTTACTTAGATTTTGCACATGTATCCAATGAGCTCATTTTAAAAACTCGATGTAAGGACTACTCCATGCATATTTATAGGCTATAGAGACGAAGAGTTCAGACACATGTTATGTGACCTGAAGTAAAAGAAGGTCGTCGGAAGTAGAGAATGGGTGTTTTACAAAGACCAGACAATAGAAAATATTGAAAAGCCCACGATGTCTCATAATTCCAGTGCCAACATAATTGATTCAAATCTAGACACAATGCTAGCATAATTGGCCTCAGATAATGATGGGGTGCATGATGAAATACCAAAAGCAGAAGAAGAGAAAGAAGTAGAGAATATTGAGCAAGGGGGGACGCAAACTGCTCCATCAGAGGCTACATGTTCATCTACAGATCTGGATGAAGACATACCTCCAGAAACCAATGAACCTCAGACACGAATGTCAAAGCGAGATCGGATTCCATCAACCAAATATTCAAAATCTTACTACATTCTGCTTACTGATAAGGGGAAGCTAGAGAATTTCTAAGAAGTTGTATCTCATAAATAAAAAATGGCTGCAAGCAATGCAAGATGAAATGGAATCTCTACAGAAAAATCATACTTATGAGATAGTCAAACTCCCACAAAATAAGAAGACACTGAAGAATAAATGGGTGTTCAAGTTGATGAAAGATAGCAGTGTTAGTGTGGTGAAACATAAAGCCTCGTTAGTAGTCAAATGATTCCTATAGGAAAAATGGAATCAAATTTGAAGAAATCTAATCACCAGTTATAAAAATGGCTTAAATACAAGTTATCCTAGAATCGATAACCAATTTGAACCTAGAGCTTGAAAATATGGATGTTAAGACAATATTTCTTTATTATGATCTACATGAAGAAATTTATATGGAGCAACAAGAAGGTTTTTAGGTTTTAAGAAAAAGAGAACATTGTTTGCAAGCTGAAGAAGAGTTTGTATGGCCTCAAACAAGCACCAAGGCAGTGGTACAAAAATTTTAACTCGTTAATAGTGAGTCAAGGCTATAAAACAACTATCGCATACCATTATGTTTACATTCAAATATTTCCCGAAGGAAATCTTATTGTTCTTATATTATATATATAGACAAATTGATCGTTGGACAATATGTAGCGAAAATTGACCACCTGAAGAAGGAACTCTCTAAGTCTTTTGACATGAAGGACTTATGACCAGCTCAACATATTTTGAGATGCACATAGCTTGAGACGGAAAGAAAAAAAAGGTTATGGCCATCATATGAGAATTATATTGAACGAGCTGTGTCATGGCAATCAAGATTCTAGAAGTGTATTACATTATCCACAACAGAAGCAAAGTATATTGCAGCAGCAAATGCATGAAAATAAATATTATGGTTAAAGTGATTTCTCCAACAACTAGGGATCAAACAGACAGAATATAAGATTCATTGTGATATTAAGAGGGCTCTTGATTTGAGCAAAAAATCAATGTATCATTCTCGGACAAAGCACATTGACATTCGTTATCATTGGATACACGAGCTGATGGATAAAAAACTGCTTAGATTAGTGAAGATCCACACAAAATAAAATCCAACCGACATGTTAAAAATATGATTACTCGGGATAAACTAGAGTTGTGCAGAGACATAGCCGAGATAGTCTTCAGATGATAATCTTTTCAGATGTCACTGGAGGGGGAGAAATGAAGTATCCAGTTGTTTTTGGCTTGATGCAGAAATTGTTGATATCAACTTTTGGTTACTTAATATCACCTTATGTTGGCTTTCAATGGGGTTTTTTTGTTGACTTTCGAGACAGGTGTTTGGCCTATAAATAGAACTCTCATTTTAGAGCTTAAGCATCCCAACAAATATAAGTTTTAAGTAAGAGAACTTGAAGAGTATTTAGTAGTATTTTTTTTATATAGAATTTGTAATATCTATAAATTATATTCAAGTAGTAAATGAAGTAGTTTTTCTATCATAGTAATAAGAGCATCACAACAATCAGTTCAAAGGCCAAAATGGTAACTAGGTCTCTTTTATAATTGGACATTCAAAACTTAATTTTAAGTCTCTTACGGCATCAACTTCTAGACTATCATCATTTACTCTTTATATAAATAACTAGGATTTCAGCGGTAGTTCATCTCAAAGGCCCATTGGGTGAAGAAATTAAAAATTAAAGATGAAAATTGATTAATAAAATTCAATAATTATTGACTCTATCAAAGAAGATAAGCAACAACTACTTGAGTTTCTCAAAAAAGGCAATGTGATAGGCAAAAAAAAGTAAGAAATCCAAATAATACAAGCACAAAATGATTCAAAAAGATTGATCATAGTTGAATATAAGGAGGATAATAAAATCTTATCAAAAAATTTAAATTTCATAACTGATGTAAGTGTACGCGAGTTTATATGAAGTGAACAGTTAAGAATTATGGGGAAAAAAATATGATTCTACTCTGGTTGTGTGCTTGTTTGGTTCATGTGTCTAATTATAGGGGTTTTAACATTGTCCCTATGTATAATGTGTTTCATCCAATTACTAGTGAAATTGTTAAATAAGTGGCTTTACAAATTATGAAATTTTATCATTTAATAGATGAATAATGAATCACTTACGACAAATGTGTTAAAACCTTATGTGGGAAATGTAATGTTACATATTACCTACAATTTATATTTCATTCTCTATTTGCCATAGTTCATGAAAATAGACTATAATTATGAAAGCAATCTAAGGAATGATTTGTATAAGATATCTTTTACCAGCTACATGAATTTAATTAAATAATTGTGAAATTATCATCGAAAAAGTCACAAATGATTCATGATCAACAATATAATATATAAGGAATGAAGTGAAATGAGTGAATCGCTACGACGTAGCCTTTGTCTTTCATGCCGCCTAGGTTAATCCATTAAAAACCTAAAACTGCACTCTCGTTAGTACATATATATTTTATACCAAAATTCATCGGTGTCCACCGATATAATCACTGCATACAGATTGACCATTCTCAAGTATCTCATAATTAGAGGAGGGTCATAATGTCTCTTATACCCTTCTAATTATTTTGTGTCATAAGTATCATTGATTCTCTAATGAACGATTTATTCATAAATATTATGAATATTAATATTTATATTCGTAATAGAAAAACTTGAGCGCTCTAACCGTTAAAGTACCGAATCAACCCTTAAGGAAAATACTCATCTACTTCTCGCAAGAATGAGTGGATTTCATATCTGTGCAAAACGTTCCAAGCCACAAACTAAACCATGTCCCCAATATATGTAGCTACTGGTCGGGATTTCTTCACCAACCTCACCTTTGTAAATCAAATGACATATTCTGCCATGCAGGAGTTTGTAATACACTCAGGATTCAAATCAACCCATATATGATAATCTATTAGACTGATATGAATTTCTTTGTTTAACATATATTAAAAGAAATTCATTTTTATCTTGGTCCAGTCCTGTATGATCGCATTATATAGGTGTCTCCATTCCCATGTCACCACATGAACGAACCTAGATAAAATTCGTCATATAATATGGAATGGACCGTAGCTTTAGATTAATCATAAATAAAGTGCCTCTCTTTGTTTGCTCTCTATGGACTATTTAGGATTACGAATTTGAGACTTAAATCCTCTTTTATATAACACTTTTACATTAAGCCTGAAAGTATATTTAGTATCCAATGGCATACATGATAATTTATAATATGCAATTTTAAAATCAACATTTTAATAAATGAATAACTGCATCGTTTATTACTTAAAATAAAATCTCATTTACATATTACATTATGCTTTATGGCATATATCCCAACAATCTCCGATTTGCATTAGAGCAAGTGAGATATATTGCATAATCCTATACTCTCTAGGTGACTTTTAAACACTTTAGCCGTCAAGGTCTTTGTAAATGGATCAGTCAGATTCTCTGCGGAACACTATCTATAATATTTCCCTAAAGAGATGACATTTCCTATCTATATACTTCCCTCTCTTGTTGCTTCTAGGTTCTTTGGAATTTACCACTGCCCTACTATTACCGCAATAAAGTGTGAGTGATTTATCTATATTTGGAACAACTTACAGATCTCCCAAGAACTTATAGTGGAGTCCATAATGCAAGATTGTATTATACTCCTCCATACTATGGCTCCACCAACTAGGGTGAATACTGATTCGGATGTTGATTTCCCATAATCTACATCCTTCTGAAAAATCAGAATTTGTATATCCTCTCCAGAATATACAAGCATATAGTCTCTCGTTCTCTTAAGATACTTGAGAATATGCTTTACAGTCACCCACTGGTCTAATCTTGAGTTAGACTAAAAACTATTGACTACTCGCATTCCATAACAGATGTTCAGTCTCATGCATAAGAAATCATAACATACATGAGACTTGCAACAACAAAGGCATATGGGATATGTCTCATCTCCTCAACTACTTGAGGTGTCTTAGGAAACTGTTCCTTGGACAAATGAATTCCATGTCGGAAAAAATAATTGCCTATCTTGGAATTCTGCATCCAGAACCGCATAATAATCTTGTCAATATATGATGCTTGAGACACATCTAACTGCCGTCTCTTATGATCTCGAATAATCTGGATCTCAAGTACATAACTCGTCTATCTCAAATCTTTCATTTGGAATTGGTTAGCTAGCCAAGATTTTACTTCCGATAATATTTTTATATAATTGTCAATGAGTAAAATATCATCGACGTATAATACGAGAAAAACCACCTTACCGACACGCTTGTATATATAAAGTTCATTAACGTTCTGGTCAAAATCATAAGACTTGATCATCGTATCAAATCTTATATCCCAAGATCAAGATGCTTGCTTTAGTCCATAAATAGACCTTTACAGCTTACAAACCTTTTACTTTTCACCTTAGACAACAAATCTCTCTGGTTGCATCATATTGATGCTCTCATCAAGACTACGGTTCAAGATGGTATCTTCACGTCCATCTGTCATATCTCATATTCATAATATGTGGCAATGGATAGAAGAGTGAGAATAGATTTAAGCATAGCTACTGGCGAGAAAATCTCATCATAGATGACTTCTTCTTTCTGGGTATAACTGTTAGCCACTTACCTAGCTTTGAAGGTTTGTACCTTCTCATCTACTAATCTTTTCCTCTTGTAGATCCACCTGCAACCTATAGGTTTTACCTTATCAAGTTGGTCTATAAGATCCCAGAATGAGTTGAAGTACACAGACTTCTTCTCGAGATTCATGGCTTTGAGCCACTCCATATTATCAGGATCATCCATTGCACTACGATAGCTCAATATCTACACCATTACTGAAGGTGGTAAATTTTTCCCCTTTAATCCCTATATATTGATCAGGTTGTTGCACAACTCTCCCATTACGTCTAGGTGATAGACTCTCCTGATATAATTGTATCTGACGCTCAGATGTTGAAGGTGTTATGTTATTATAATTTTCAACAACTATTGTTAATGATGCACTGGTTTAACCAGAAATAAATCTTCAAGTACCACTTTACTGTGAGGTTTGAATTCTCTTATACAGTCCTCCTTAAGAAATACAAACACTTTGATCTCTTCTTAGACTGTAAAAGAATCTACCTATAGTCTCTTTAGGATATTCTAGAAATAGACACACCTTATACGCGGCTCCAACTTTGTAGTCTTGTTCTTCAACATATGTGTTGGATACCCCCATATGCGAAAATGTTGCAAACTAGCTTTTTGACAGCTCCACAACTCTAAAGGTGTCTTAGGAATAGACTTAGATGGAACAATGTTAAGGATATACATTGTTGTATGTGAAGTATATCCTTAAAATAAACTATTACTAAACATTGATCTCATCATGTCTAGTAGGGTTTGATTTCTCTTTTCTACAACACCATTCTGTTGTGGTGTTCCAGGTGCTATGAGTTGTGATACTATCACATGCTCAACTAAGAACTCCTCAAATTCATTATTGAGATATTCTCCTACATGATCTGATCATGAAATTTTGATGACTTTACCTAATCGGTTCTCAACCTGAGCACGATACACTTTGAACTTTCCAAAGGTATCTAATTTATGTTGTATTAAGTAAACATGCACATATATAGAATAATCATCGATAAATGTGACGAAAATTTACAACCACTGAGTGATGAATTGGCTCTTAGCCCTTTTCTAATAAAAGGTTTCTTGGTCATGTTACCTTCTAGACAAGACTCATACACTAGTAATATGTGATCCTTCAACCGACTTAAAGATCTACTTTCTACTAATCTATTTATCCAGTCGAGGTTAATGTGATAAAGTCTAAGGTGCCACAATATGTGACACAGTGAGAAATCTTTTATCATTTTAGGTTTTTCAACTTTAAACATCTCAGTGTTAAACAGTCAAATATGTGTTAACGGTCTTAACACATACATATTTTTTTCAAGTTTCTTGTGCATATTGGTAATCTATTTTGAAATAATAACTATTATTAGTAAATAAAATGGAAAAACCATCATGCAATAGTTTTGAAACAGAAATCAAATTTATGTGACAAAACGTGAATAAACAATGCTTTGTTTAAATTTCAAATAACTATTATTTGAAAATTGAAAACTGGTAACTGGTACTCACACTGCTTTTATTAAAAAGGCATCCATTGTCCCGACTCTCATGGTAAAGTTACATTCAATAGGTATTTCCATATATCAAGTAGTTGTACCCTTAGCATTCTTACTACTTCTTTCTTTTCTTTGCGGTTTTGAAATATTCGGCAACACTTGCCTCTCCATTAAGCTTACGAGGATCTATCAGCATTGAATCCTAAGAGTTGAGCTCATTTAGCAGTTATGTAAGAGTGAATATCATCTTGTTCACAATATAGTTGCTCTGAAATTGTATGAAACTCTTCGAAAAAGTCTCCATGATCATAGTCACTTGGCTGCTTTCATCTATACGACCTCTGTGGGTTTCGACCATATTGAAGTGGATCATCATCTTCAAGATATGTTGTCAGATGATTGTCTCTTCCTTCATCCTTGTGGTCATCACTGGACCAAGGCCTCATGACATTGCCGCTCTGAAGGCTGCCCAAACATGTCTTGCAATGAATCCATCATCATAGATGTTGTAGCCATTGATTCATGCTTTGCAGCAAGAATATCAGAAATCCTTGCTAGCAAGTAGCAGTGAGTCTCCATTGACCGCACCCACATTTGGTGAGTATCATGTATAACTCAACTCTGGAGGATACTTCTCATTCAAGATAAATTTAAGGTCTTCAAAAGACTAGGACATTGTTTATGTTACTTTTCATTTAACGTAATTTTCTCTCGTATTTTTATCATTAACAAGCATAGAAATATCAGAGAAAAATGGCTGATAAATTTTAATTAACAAACATAAATTTAAAATTTCATTCATCATTTATTAAAATCATCACAAAAATTTTGGTATAAAATTAAACATGATGCATGGACCATGTAAAATGAATTAGAAACCTAAAAATAATTATTATGCCACGAAAACCTAATATTCCACAAATAAGTGCCGCCATAGGGTAGGTCAAATATTTACATGCTAGATCGAGATAATCTCAATTGATTAATGTATGCGGGAATAACTCTTATTCTTATATTAATCAACCACTGTTTGATTTGATCAAGGAATTTTGATTAACATTTAATCATTCATTTGTGAGTGTAACCCGTTATTTCGGAACTCTTGAACTTAACTAGTGAAGTTTCGTCGTAGAGTAGGTCAGTTCACCAGATACATATAAAATAACTATCTTTTAGGAATCCAATCTTTGTTATTCTTCTTTTTCTTTCAACTTCTGAGAGAACTTGAGAAACAAAGAAGGTGGCTAGGATTTTCACAAAGTCATCCTAAAAAAAATGTATTTTTCTTTTTATAGCTAGAGTTTATAGTTATTAATTTGGTAACAAAATTATAAAACTCTCCCCTTGCCAACCCTTGCAAATTCGGCACCTCTCAATTTGTAACGACAAATTGATTCTCATGATAATTGTCTTAATTATGACATTTAAGGTGTTACTTACTAAAAAGATATACCTAATATATTTGAAAAAATAAATTTAAAATCAATTTTTAAACTAATTTATTTCCAAAATTAAATTATCTTTTATAATTTAATATTTACATACTTTTTAAAAAGTAAAGTGATTATCTCATAATCATTAAATGATTATCTCATAACCATTTATATTGAGAAAATTTATATTAAAAATTTAATATAAAGTTTCAAATGTGACACTAATTATTAATCATTTAATAATTATAATGGATGTGTGTTTATAATTGGACTATCCAATTATATTAAATTTGGTACAGTAAATCGAGATAGCACGAGGACCAAATGGACCGACAGTTCTGAGCTCTAATAATCCCAAAATATTAATTATAACTCTTTAATCAAATATTTTGAATTATTATCTTTAGATTATTCCACTAAATACCTAAAGTTGTACTCTCGTTACCGCATATATATTTTATACTGAAACTCATCGGTGTCCAAAAATATAATCACTGCATACAGATTGACCCTTCACAAGTGTCTCATAATTAGTGTCAGGTCATAATATCTGTTATACCCCTCTAATTATTTTTTGCCATAAGTACCATTGATTCTCTAATGAATGATTTATTCATACTATAATGAATATTAATTTTACTATTCGTAATAGAAAGACTTGAGTGCTCTAACCGTTCAAGTACCGAATCAACCCTTAAGGAAGATACTCATCTACTTCTCGAAAGAATGAGTGGATTCTGTATCTATGTAAAATGTCCCCAGCCACACATTAAACTATATCCCCAAAGTACGTAGCTATTGGTCTAGATTTTTTTACCAACCTTACCTTTGTAAATCAAGTGATATAGTCTGTCATGCAGGAGTTCGTAGTACACTCAGGATTCAGATCAACTCATACATGATCATCTATTAGACTTATATAAATTTATTTATTGAACAGAATTTTAAAAGAAAATTATCTCTATCTTGGTCCAGTCTTATATGATCGCATTATATAAGGTGCCTCCATTCCCATATCACCATTTGAACGAACCTGAATCAAATTCATCATACCATATGGAATGGACCGTAGCTGTAGATAAATCACAAATAAAGTGTCTGTCTTTGTTTACTCTCAACGGACTATTTAAGATTACTATTTTCAGACTTAAATCCTCTTATGTATAACACTTATACACTAAGTCTGAAAGTACATTTAGTATGCAAGGGCATACATGATAATTTATAATATGTAATTTTAAAATCAACATTTTAATAAATAAATAATTGCATCATTTATTACTTAAAATAAAATCTCGTTTACATATTACATTATGCTCTATGGCATATAACCCTACATAAGGTGGACACATACTCAGAGGCCCAAGCCAGGGGTAAATATGCTAGAATATGTGTGGAAGTTGATTTGAGTACATCTTTAATTCCTTTCATTGAAATTGATGATTGGTGGGCCTCTATTGAGTTTGAAGTTTTTCCTCAAATTTTCGTTAAATATGGGAGTGTGGGATATACTAAGGAGTTGTGTATGAATGATAAGGAAGTAGAGGTAGAATAATAGAGGCATAATGTAGAACATGGGATAGAAGAAGTTTTATAGGATGAGGATTATCAGATGGAGCAAAATGTGAGTCTCTTTAGACCTTGGATGAAAGTTGAGAATACACGTAAGAACTATAAGAAGTCTAAGGCCAATACCATTACTGAAGGGAAGGATGTGGCAATAAGTAGTGGTATTATGAACAGTAACAAATTTACTGGGTCTAGTGTTCATGAGGCTCAAGATCTATTTAACAAGGTGAATAATAAATTGGATTTTAATCCCGGGAGCCATACTAATGAATCAAGGTTTACTCTTCTTGAGACAGTTGAAGTTGAAATTGTTGGTTAAATGCCCTAGATCCAAAAGGGATAAATATCTAATTTTAAATTACTGCATCGATTAATAAAATTTGGAAAATTATTTACAAGTATTGTCCATAAGTAATTTTGACTACTTGTAAAATAAAATTCCTTAGAATGATGATTAAAGGAATTAAAGTAAGTTTAATTTATGAGATTCAGTCATTCTTAAATGTTCCCTATCGTAAGATTATCAACGCATGACATTGATAGATCCAGTTTAGATCGGCATATGTTATGCCTGCTTCCTTATCGAAGGAAGGTAGTTGATCTCATAAGCTACTAGTGAAATTGTTCACTTAGTCTAATATATGGATGCTTGTTGGAGAACAAGTACATCGAACTGACCCGCTTGAGAACCCATGTGGAGTGTTATCCACATGTCTATGGTATTTCTCTATCTAACGATAGTATGAATGATCCTTAGACTTGAGGTCTCCATGGTATCTTGTATGTGGATCATATATGCTTTGACATTACACCTCCGTAGTCCATAGCGAGATTGCATATATGGTAATGATTGGGCAATATGAAAAGCGTACGAAGATAGTGAGAGATCAATAAAGGATTCGCCGCTCTGGATAACATAGAGTCGATATCCCAAGAGGCGCGATTTGACATAAGTGATAATATAAGTCCATAGCCATGGCGAGTTCTGAAAGGAGTTTCAGTAACTCTATAGATAAATTATCAGCTTAAGTCAATGTTCTAATAGCCATGATTTAATAGTGTAAACATTTTCCATACTCTAGAATCGTTGGCGGAATATGTATGAGGCGAAAGGATTGAATCATACGGTAATCGTATACATAATGGGCTTCACTAAAGTTAGTATTCTTTCTTAATTGGGGGTCATGATGCATTGCTAGATGCTGCTCTTGATCTATGGAAATTAATTTCTTAATTAAAGAGTTAATTGAGGATAAATTAATTAGATTAGTTTATCGAGACTTATGAAGCCTATAACTATCTCCATTGCCAACATAATAAAGAACCTAATGGGTCACATACTTTAAAGTATTGAGGACTTAATGATAAATTATGTAGTTTTAAGTTTTAGGACTTACATGTTAAGTTCTTAAACTTTGGGGTAAATTCGTAATTTTAGAAATTATGGATAAAAAATGGAATTCTGAAAATTTTCGGACCAGGTGCAAATCTGGAAATTAGGGGGCTGTTTCGTAATTTCCAAAAATGCATGGGTCATTTTGTAATTTCTAAAAGCATAAGGGCTGAAATGTAATTTAACAAAATTTTTGTATTAAATTATAATTTCAGATTTATAGTATTCTAATTTGATTAGAATTGATAAAATTTATTTAATTAATTTAATTAACTAAAATAGGATAATGGTTGTTTATTTAGAATGGATTAAAATTCATATTTGATTAGGATTAAATCTTATCCTATTAATTCTAACTTGATTGAAATTAAAACAACTCAAATCAAAAGCCTATAAATTAACCCTTTTGCCATTAACTTTATACACAACAAATTGAAGCAAAAATTTGAAAAGGAATTTACGTGAGAAGAAATAAATTTAAAAGGAAAATTTTGATTTTTCTTTAAGCAAAATTTCTTTTATTCCCAATATTCCATATATAAACCCCAAAAATAAGTCTCTTTTCTTAAGCTAGCACCAAAGAAAAGACACTTACATAATATTGGATTTCAGAAATCCAAAATCCTTAAATCTCTGCTTTGTGTGGATATCGTTGGAGGCCAAACGTGTGGGTGGCTCTGAAGAATTTACGGGAACGGAACGAGGATTACTTAAAGGTTTAAGGTACGTTTTATTTATGTTTCATAAATAAATATTATCATGAAGCTTGAAAAATTAATAACGATCTTGGATTGAAAATTTATGTTTAAAATTGAAAAATTTTAATTTTCCACTACATTTTACATGCTAAATTTCCAACAGTAGTATCAGAGTCTAAATTAATTTGCATACTTTTGATATGATTTTATGTATATTGTCAAGATTATATTTAAATTTATGGGGCATGATTAATTTGAGATTAATTGAAATTTGATTTCATTGAGAATTAAATCAGATTAATTAAGTTAATTCTAATATATATATATATATATATATATATATAGAATCCACGACACTGTTGTGTGTGAGAACAGTGTCGTTGGATATGATGATATATGGTGGCGGATGTGCTGACGTCAGCACCCTAAAAAAACAGAATAAATATAATAATTTAAATTTTAAAATAAATTTGATTTATATTAAAATTTAATTAAAGAATTAAATTTTTTTTCAATTAATGTATCCTAATATTATTAAAATTTATTTAGAAATAAAATTCTAATTGGATTATGAATTTATCTCTAAAATGAATTTAAATTAAGTAACCTAATAAGATTAGGATACAAATTAAATTTGAATAATTTCTAATTAGATTAAAAATCTAGAATTCAAATTTAAATATGACACATTTAATCTCAAAAAAAGGAAATTGTTTCCTATTAGAATAATGATTCCAATTATGAAATTTTAATGAAGATTAAAATTATATTCTAATAAGATTAGGATAAAATATTTAACTCCCATAAACAATTAAATATAATAAAATAATATCATAAATTTATCCAATAAGATTTGATAATAAAATATTATGAATATTTTAAAGAAATTATGATGAACTAAAATACATTAGATGTATAAACAAGAGACCTAATTTAAATAGACTTGGAATTTAGCTACTTGTCTGATTGATGCATGTCAAGCTGGTTCTGTCACAAGGGCTATAAGAGCCTAAGAAGTTTGGGTTTTAAGTGGGACCGATGTGACTCCTCCACTCTTCTGGGAACCTAACTGGTGCATTCTTTCATTCAAAATGCTTTATTCTAAAGTTTAAAATAAATTAAAACTAAAATCCCTCCGAAAATTTTAAGTACATTATCTTCCATTATTATAATAAAAACCAGAACTCTTTGTTATTCTTGATTACTTGGCCCTCGTCAAGATCAAGTTTAATACCGAATATGTTTACATTATAAATAATGGTTTGACTTAACCAAAATATTTGATAAGTTGACCCTCGTCATTGATTATTTATTTTGGAGGCAAAGGTTAAGTTTCATATAAGATATGATGACAAGAGTTGTCATGATATGAGTTGTCAACTTAATGATCTATGAGTTACATGAGATGTAATTGGTAACAAGTACCTACCCAATTGAACTTAAATAAAGTGATTAACCCTCGTTGTCATTTTATTTTAAGTAAAATTGGATCATAGCCCACGATAATTTTATCACTAAGAAGGTTGAAAAAATTCAAATAAAATAGTGGGAGTAACCATTAGATTAAAAGTCCAAATATCTTACGGTTTATATCAATGCAATAAATCTAATCAAAATTCTCTACTCTTCATATAGGTTTCCAAACAAAACATGAGTAATAATATCTCCCTCTGAAGCATATTTGATGCAAATAAGTTGAATGGACCTAACTTCGCGGATTGGTACAGCAACCTAAGAATTGTTCTTAGGCAAGAAAAGAAATTTTATGTCATTGAACATAGTGTTCCACCAGAACCTATCGAAGATGCAACACAAGAGGAATATAATGCTTGGTTGAAGCATTATGATGATAATGAGCAGACAATATGTGTGATGTTGGGCTCAATATCATCAGAATTACAAAAGCAACATTAGTCTATGGTTGCGAGCACAATTATAACACATCTCAAGGAATTATTTGATGCATCCGCTCGTACTGAAATATATGAAATATCTAAGACTCTGTTTTGATCCATGATGAAATATGGTTCTTCAGTTAATGACCATATTGTAGGCACTGCATTTTTGCATGTAAGTCCCGATGATGAGTCTCGTACGGAGGCACTACTCTTTAGGTTGCGGAAGTCGCGGGAAACGAATGTCGGAATGGGAAATTCAGAATAAGTATGTCATCGGATTCAATTCACATGTTCACTGCTTTCGTTCGTGCTGCGTTCGTGAACACGTTCGAACGTCAAGCAGATTGCGGGCGTTCGTGCAGCGTTCGGATCGGTGTTCGAACGGTGTCGGTACTTCTGGTTTTGTTGCTAGCCTCACACCCAAGCCCAATTAGCCCACCAAAACCCACCCAAAAATAATTAAAACATTTAAAACATGTCATAAATTAAAATAATATCCTTCCTAAATTAAATAAATCACATCCCAATCTAAATAATTCACATACCTAAATAAACAAATTAAATATATCACCTTCCCAATCAAACCAAATCTCCTCCCTAACTTAAGAAGTTTTTTTCCTTGAGAGACACTAATCAAAATATTCCCCCCATAATTACTTGATCCACTCCTATTCAAACCTTAGAAACCCTAGCATTTGCCTATAAAAGAAACACAAATCCAACCTTTCACACCCTAGCACATACATACAAATCACAAGAAATTCTGCAAAGCATTAGCACCCTTGCCTACCTAGTTCACACGCCCAAGACAAAAAAGAAGCAAGAAGAAAACAAATAATTTTCTCTCCTACCCTACTCCACCATCACCGAAAACACTCCCATTTACATCACCGAAACAGTCCCCAAATCGCAGCCCTCCATTCTCCAAAAATCACCCCTGAAACTGCTCTGCAGTGACCGAAAATACACCCTCAAACAGCAGCCCAAACACCCAAAAACAGTCCCTTATTTACCGAAAACTAGTAAGCCAATATTGTGACCAGAATACAGCGGAAACATCAGCAAAACATAGGAAATGATAGCTCAAAACAGCGAAGCAGTGGACCAGTGAACCGGAGGAGTTGCAGAGCATCAACCCTTCTGACGGCCATGTAACGCACTTTCGAGAGACAACCTAAGAGGTTACACCTGAGGGCACCCTTCCTTTTATTTATTTTCTTACTTTATCTTGCATGAGTATTGTGGGTTGGTGCATGATGTGATTCCCGGATGAACGAAATATGTGTTCTCCCTTGTGGTATATCGGATGGAAACTCAGACGTAAATTCCATACCTGAATCCGAATGGACGGTAGTGCGGTCTGTATTTCGTTTCTTCCAACTTTGTGTTTAAGCATGATTTAGTCGTTTTCGCTTTAATTTTTGTACGTTATTTGTTTGTGTATTGATGATGTAGTGCGCATGGGCTTAGTATGTTGGTCTAAAGGTTCTCTATTTGAGGAATAAAAATCCAAAAGGCTACCTTTACGACAATACTTTGTCGCGCCGGACGGAGTATGTTTGATTAAATGTGAGATATGTTTGATCGAGCATACGAGGTCCTATATTATTGTTGTCTTTATTTTATATGCACGGTAACATAATGCGCATTGGCTAACTAGGGTGGATTAAAGGTCTTCTATTCGAGGGAAATGCCTGAAGGCTACCTTTACCATGATGTTTTGCCGCGCCTTTTATTATGTCATTTACCCTTTGCATATCATTGCTTTATTTAGGTATGCATTGCATTCTTGTCCGCATGGGATAACTAGGGTGGATTCAAGGTCCTCTATTCGAGGGAAAATGCCTAAAGGCTACCTTTACCACGATATTTTGTCGCGCCTTTTATTATGTCATTTATCCTTTGCATATCGTTGCTTTATTTACACATGCATTGCATTCTTGTGCGTATGGGCTAACTAGGGTGGATTCAAGGTCCTCTATTCGAGGGAAAATGCCTAAAGGCTACCTTTACCATGATGTTTTGCCGCGCCGGACGAGGTACACCCGATTGAATGAGAATGAGTTCAATCAGGCATACGAGGTCCTATATTGTGGATTTACTTATCTATGTATGTGTTGCGTCATCTATCATGCATCAGGTCTGGTCCCGTTCGAACGCGTTCTCAAACGCTATACGAACACGAACCTTTTATTTACCGTTCGAACGTGTTTAAGAACACTACTCGAACGCGCATGAGTTTTCTTTGTTTTATCATGCATCGGGTCTTGTCCCGTTCGAACACGTTCTTGAACGCTATATGAATGCGAACCTTCTATTTACCATTCGAATGTGTTTACTAACGTTACTCGAACGCGTACAAATTTTCTTTTTTTTATCATGCATCAGGTATGGTCCCGTTCGAACGCGTTCTCGAATGCTATACGAACACGAACCTTCTGTTTACCGTTCGAACGCGTTTACGAACGCTACTCGAACGTTCATGCGTTTTGTTTTATCATGCATCAGGTCTTGTCCTGTTCGAACGCGTTCTCGAACGCTATACGAACGCAAACCTTCTGTTTACCGTTCGAACGTATTTTCAAACGCTACACAAACACACATACACTGAACTGAGTCTTTTTCATCACATTTCATGCATGATTGCTTCTTGGGTGATTTCTCTTGCATTATGTAATTAACCATGTCATTCCATTGTTGACACTTTTGCTGTTATCATCCATTTGTATTCATGTATTTATCTAATTGATGTGTCCGTGAGATGGTGTTCAAGCATGATTAGGTTGTTAGTATGTTACTTGGTTCTCAAGCATGATTTAGCTGTTAGTACGTTATTCCTCTATGCATGATTTGGTTATCTTTTTTCGCAATAGGCATTCAATTTACATTCATGATTAGGTTGTTATTTATTTTTCGTGTTTGATGATTCAACATGTTCATGAGATTATTGCGTGATATCATATGTTTGCCGTTATGATGATTCATTTTATACATGCGAACTTAGGAGTAGATTATCCTTGGAAATATACGTTGCTTAGGCTTGGTTAGATTATTGCACAAATCATATCATTACAAGTGGCATAAGTAAGGGACCATTCCGAACCCAATGGTTTGAGGTCTTCCATTGCGAGGGGTGAGTGCGGCCTTATATCATTTTCCCGGTTCACACCGGGTGGCGACTCCATGTTATTTCTCCGGTTTAGTTCCCCCGTGGGATATTCCGTACTCCCAACCGAGCAGCGAGCCCGGAACACCGTCGTCCAGCATCTGTGTCCTACAGTCTGGCAACTCCACTGGGGATAGAGAATTGGCCCCGAAATAATGCCTTGTAATGATTTTGATTTGTGCTTTAATTAACCGTGTTTACCGTGGATTGAAAGGGGTTTAATCAAAGGCACTTTCAAGGCTAGGTAATGGTTTGGTGTCTTCCCTCATTCACTATATTTCTATAAGGAAAAGCTACGAAGGCACCTAGATAATCATGTACTTGTAGCCTACCGTGATGGACTAATTTGGAGGACTCGTTGGTTATTCCTTTCACCAAGCCATAAGAGCCAAAGAGGATTGGGTTTTTAAGAGAGTTCGCTCTGCCCTCCCTCTGGAGAATCTGCAACGGGAAATCCATTTGACAGTCAGTCACGCACCATAAATCGTTGGCACATACCGTAAGGTGTAAAAAGGGTGCGTTCACTTGGTTGCTCGAACCCGTGAGTGGGGAGACCTAGTTGTGGGCAATCCTTCACCAGCGAGAATCTTTGTTCACACTCCCGCAAACCCACACGTAGACCGGAGTTGTATGACCTATAGTAACTATTTCCTTGTGCTTGTGGACCATCCTCATTTGGATGTAGTTGGGCTTCTTGTCAGAAATGCGAACTTGTTGGGCCATTTAAACTGGGACGAGTTCGTATCCTATGACAATTGGGCCAAAAGCTTCTGAAATGTCGATGGGACGCTCTGTAGAAATTATTGCTTTATGCTTGAATTATCTCTTTATGCTTGTATTTGGGGACCATCCTCATTTGGATGCAGTTGGACTTCTTGTCAGAAATGCGAACTTGTTGGGCCATTTAAACTGGAACGAGTTCGTATCCTATGACAATTGGGCCAAAAGTTTCTAAAATGCTGATGGGCCATCCTGTGTTTGGGCCCCTTATTATTTGAAGTTGTTTAACCATGTTGTTGCAAGGTGTAAACCTGTTGGGCATTTTCAACTGGGACAAGTTTGCACCTTGCAATAATATGATTGAAGCTTTAAAATGATAATGGGCCGAATTATATGTTCCACACATCGCACGTATCTCATGCATCTCATGCATACACACATCATGTTAACTCTCTTGTGTCTTAAGAGCCATCATAGAGATTCGTTGGGTTAGGGAAAAAGGGAAGACTTGTTAAAAGGCTAATAGCAAACATGAGCGAATCAGAGAATGAGGATCCCGTATGGATCAGTTTGAGAATAGTCTCACCAAGATTACTGAACAGTTACAAGCCCTGACTACTGCTATGTCAAATATGGTTGTGCCCCGTGCTGAGGGAAATTTTGAGAATGTGAGGCGTGAGGAGCCTCCGAATGGGTTGGGGGATGACATCCCCACTTTTGATGATGACATGGCTGAATATGTGACGGGAAGAATGATTGGGTCTTAGGCAGAATTACAGAAGCTACGGGATCAGGTAGAATCGGTTACCCGCAAAATGAGAAGTAAACATGAAGACTTGCTAGATTATGAGGCAATGACTTTTGAAGAACAGCTGCCGGCTCAGTTCAAAATGCCTGATATGGCCAAGTTCAATGGGAATAGGGACCCGAGGGTCCATCTCCGACAATATGTGTCAGTTATGAGTTCAGTGGGTCTGTCACAGCGCCAAGTTCAGAAAATGTTTGGGATGTCACTTGAAGGGGCGCCAGTAGTGTGGTATCATAGCCTCGAGAGGAAGGTCAAGGAAGATTGGAGGGAATTGGCAGATGCATTTCTGAAACAGTATATTACAGACTTGGAGATTGATTTGTCACTCCGCGATTTGGAGAATACTAAGCAGAAGCAGGAGGAGGGCTTCAAGTAGTATGTAGATCGCTGGAGGAGCCAGCTTCTGAAGATGCAGACTCGGCCTTCGGAGAAGGACTAGATAAAGATTATTATCAAGGGCACCAAACCCTCCATTTATGGCAAGTTAAGGAGGATGACCTCCATGATTGCAGATTTCCGACAGCTGAGGGAGACTGTCATGGACATCGAAGAAGAAGAAGCGGAGAATAGAAAGTTCTATGGCCAGAATAGAAGGACTTTTGGGTGACATTCTGAGACCAAGCCCATCACTACCGAGGTTGCTGCCATCAGGAACCGGCATTTCTCTAACCTGGGGAAGCCTTTATCTAAGGTGCTTGAGAAGCTGAAGGCGCAATGACTCCTAAAACCCTTAGAGCCTAAACCACTTCCAGATCCTATACCACCCAACCTTAAACTAAGCCTGTATTGTCACTTCCATAAGAGGATAGGCCTTGAAACTGACAGCTGCACCCGCCTTAGGCATGAAATCCAAAACCTCATTGATGCCCATAAAATACCCGATCCTGAGAAAGAACAACCCAACACACACCGAAATCCTCTACCAAACTACCACTTCGTTCCACCACCCACCTACATGATCAACTCCGGCCTACCCGAAAGCTTTGTCCTCCAAACCCTTAACCACCCAGCTTCTTTCATGGGGATAGGGGATGACAGTAGTGAAGAACCATAGGCCAAGGAAGAAGGAAATATTGCGAATGATGAAGTTGTTCCTCCTAGTTTATTTGATCCGACATTTTTTAATATAGACATTGATTTTACCTACTTGTTCGAACCATTTCTTAATGATAATAAAGGCGTTCATTCCATTTACTTGCCTGAGTCTCTTCCTTTCAACCTGCAACATGAGTATATTTGATAAAAGCATTCAACCTTGGTACTATGATACTCAGTGATGTTTAGAACACGGGGAATCTTCGGAAAAAGCGAGCAGAAAGACAGGATAGCCATTCAGAAATCGGGAAATGGGCCAGTGAGACTATCAGATTTAGAAGGGAATGAGTTCACCGAGCCGATCAACGTAGAAAGATTAAAGCAATATTTTGCCTGAAGAAGAGAAAACCGAGCAGTCACCAAGAGAAGACCTAACCCAACGGAATAAGAAATCCATTCATGCATGCATGCATACATGTGACATATTTGCATTCTTTTGTGTTTGTCCTGTTTTGTAATAACAAGTTTCAAAGAAGAAAAAGAGAAAGCAGCAAAAGCAAGCCAACCAGAAGCAACATCGTACAGTGTCATCAGTTTGAGGATGGAGCATGGGTTGAGGCCCACACAGCATCAATATCAGTTTAGGGGGAGGCCCACATCAATATCAGTTTGGGCCGAGGCCCACATCCGTATTAGTTTAGGGGAGAGACCCACATCAGCATCAGTTTGGGGGCGAGGCCCATATCGGCATCAGTTTAGGGGCAAGGCCCACATCAGCATCAGTTTGGGGGCGATGCCCATATCAGCATCAGTTTAGGGGCGAGGCCCACATCAGCATCAGTTTGGGGGCGAGGCCCATATCAACATCAGTTTAGGGGCGAGGCCCACATCCGTATCAGTTTGGGGGCGAGGCCCACATCAATATTAGTTTGGGCTGAGGTCCACATCCGTATCAGTTTAGGGGCGAGGCCCACATCAGCATCAGTTTGGGGATGAGTCCCTAGGGCGAGGCCCACATCAGCATCAGTTTGGGGATGAGTCCCTGGGGCGAGGCCCACATCAGTATTGTCAGTGTCAGTTTTGGGGATAAGTCCCGGGGGCGAGGCCCACATCAGTATCAGTATCAGTTTTGGGGATGAGTCCCAGGTCGAGGCCCACATCAGCATCAGTTTTAGGGATGAGTCCCTGGGGCGAGGCCTACATCAGCATTGTCAGTATCCGTTTTGGGGATGAGTCATAGGGTCGAGGCCCACATCAGCATCAGTTTTGGGGATGAGTCCCTGGGGTGAGGCCCACATCAGCATTGTCAGTATCCGTTTTGGGGATGAGTCCTGAGGGCGAGGCCCACATCAGTATCAGTATCAGTTTTAGGGATGAGTCCCAGGGCCGAGGCCCATATCAGCATTAGTTTTGGGGATGAGTCCCGGGGGCGAGGCCCACATCAGCATCAGTTTTGGGGATGCATCCCAGGGTCGAGGCCCACACGTCATCAGAACGCCGAAAATGGCACTCCAAAAGTGGAGCATGGTTCGGAAATGGACCACCGTCACATCAAACACCGAAAATGGCACTTCGAAAGTGGAGCATGGTTCAGAAATGGACCACCGTCACATCAAATGCTGAAAATAGCACTCTGAAAATGGAGCATGATTCGGAAATGGACCACTATCACATCAGACGCCGAAAATGACACTCCGAAAATGGAGCACGGTTCGGAAATGGACCAAGGAAGGCCTAACCCATCGGAATAGGAAACATATCCATGCATACATGTATACACATACATGCAATTTTTGTTTTGTATTCGCAGGTTTGTAGCGGCAAAGACCATCTCATCAAGTAACGGTTCAAAAATGAGCCACGTTCTCACACAGCATGGTTCGGAAATGGACCACAACAGATGCCAGAAATTGCGTTCCAAAATGGAGAACACACAACAGATTATCACTCCAAAATGGAGCACACACAACAGATGCCGGAAATGGCGCTCCAAAATGGAGCACACAAACAAAAAATGCCGGAAATGGCACTCCAAAATGGAGTACACACAACAGATGCCGAAAATGGCGCTCCAAAAATGGAGCACAGTTCGAAAATAGACCACCAGATTAAATCAGTTCGAAGCAACAGGCAAGTCAGGTGGCAGCTGGCGAGCCAGGTAAGTAAAAATGCATTGCATAACTGTGATAGGATTGTCATTGTCACACACTGCACAAGTCCCATCAAAGTGGGGGCGACTGTAGGCACTGCATTTTTGCATGTAAGTCCCGATGATGAGTCTCGTACGGAGGCACTACTCTTTAGGTTGCAGAAGTCGTGGGAAACAAATGTCGGAAGGGGAAATTCAGAATAAGTATGTTATCGGATTCAATTCACATGTTCACTGCTTTCGTTCGTGCTGCGTTCGTGAACACGTTCGAACGTCAAGCAGATTGCGGGCATTCATACAGCGTTTGGATCGGCGTTCGAACGGTGTCGGTACTTCTGGTTTTGTTGCTAGCCTCACGCCCAAGACCAATTAGCCCACCAAAACCCACCCAAAAACATTTAAAACATGTCACAAATTAAAATAATATCCTTCCTAAATTAAATAAATCACATCCCAATCTAAATAATTCACATACCTAAATAAACAAATTAAATATATCACCTTCTCAATCAAACCAAATCTCCTCCCTAACTTAAGAAGTTTTTTTCCTTGAGAGACATTAATCAAAATATTCCCCCCATAATTACTTGATCCATTCCTATTCAAACCTTAGAAACCCTAGCATTTGCCTATAAAAGAAACACAAATCCAACCTTTCACACCCTAGCACATACATACAAATCACAAGAAATTCTGCAAAGCATTAGCACCCTTTCCTACCTAGTTCACACGCCCAAGACAAAAAAGAAGCACGAAGAAAACAAATAATTTTCTCTCCTACCCTACTCCACCATCACCAAAAACACTCCCATTTACATCACCGAAACAGTCCCCAAATCGCAGCCCTTCATTCTCCAAAAATCACCCCTGAAACTGCTCTGCAGTGACCGAAAATACACCCTCAAACAGCAACCCAAACACCCAAAAACAGTCCCTTATTTACCGAAAACCAGTAAGCCAATACTGTGACCAGAATACAGCGGAAACAGTAGTAAAACAGAGGAAACGATAGCTCAAAACAGTGAAGCATCGAACATGAGTAGTGGACCAGTGAACCAGAGGAGTTGCGGAGCATCAACCCTTCCGACGGCCGTGTAACGCACTTTCGAGAGACAACCTAAGAGGTTAGACCTGAGGGCACCATTCATTTTATTTATTTTCTTACTTTATCTTGCATGAGTATTGTGGGTTGGTGCATGATGTGATTCCCGGATGAACGGAATATATGTTCTCCCTTGTGGTATATTGGATGGAAACCCGGACGTAAATTCCGTAGCTGAATCCGAATGGACGGTAGTGCGGTTTGTACTCGGGATACAACGCCACGTACCGCTTCAGGGACACACATATTTCGTTTCATCCAACTTTGTGTTTAAGCATGATTTAGTCATTTTCGCTTTACTTTCTGTACGTTATTTGTTTGTGTATTGATGATGTAGTGCGCATGGGCTTAGTATGTTGGTCTAAAGGTTCTCTATTTGAGGGAAGAAAAATCAAAAAGGCTACCTTTACGATAATACTTTGCCGCGCTGGACGGAGTATGTTTGATTAAATGTGAGATATGTTTGATCGAGCATACGAGGTCCTATATTATTGTTGTCTTTATTTTATATGCACGGTAACATAATGCGCATGGGCTAACTAGGGTGTATTAAAGGTCCTCTATTCGAGGGAAAATGCCTAAAGGCTACCTTTACCACGATGTTTTGCCATGCCTTTTATTATGTCATTTACCCTTTGCATATCGTTGCTTTATTTACACATGCAATGCATTCTTGTGCGCATGGGCTAACTAGGGTGGATTCAAGGTCCTCTATTCTAGGGAAAATGCCTAAAGGCTACCTTTACCATGATGTTTTGCCGCGCCGGACGAGGTACACCCGATTGAATGGGAATGAGTTCAATCGGGCACACGGGGTCCTATATAGTGGATTTTCTTATCTATGTATATGTTGCGTCGTCTATCATGCATCAGGTCTGGTCTCGTTCGAACGCGTTCTCAAATGCTATACGAACGCGGACCTTTTTTTTACCATTCGATTGCGTTTAGAAACGCTACTCAAACGCGCATAAGTTTTCTTTATTTTATCATGCATCAGGTCTTGTCCCGTTCGAACGCGTTCTCGAATGCTATACGAACGTGAACCTTCTGTTTACCGTTCGAACGTGTTTACTAACGCTACTCGAATGCGCACGAGTTTTCTTTGTTTTATCATACATCAGGTTTGGTCCTGTTCGAACGCATTCTCGAACGTTATATGAACGCGAACCTTCTGTTTACCATTCAAATGCGTTTACGAACGCTACTCGAACGTTCATTCGTTTTGTTTTATCATGCATCAGGTCTTGTCCTGTTTGAACGCGTTTTCGAACGCTATACGAACGCAAACCTTCTGTTTACCGTTCGAACGTGTTTTCAAATGCTACACGAATGCACATACACTGAACTGAGTCCTTTTCATCATATTTCATGCATGATCACTTCTTAGGTGATTTCTTTTGTATTATGTAATTAACCATGTCATTCCATTGTTGACACTTTTGCTGTTATCATCCATTTGTATTCCTGTATTTATCTAATTGATGTGTCCGTGAGATGGTGTTCAAGCATGATTTAGTTGTTAGTACGTTATTCCTCTATGCATGATTTGGTCATCTTCTTTCGCAGTAGGCATTCAATTTACATTCATGATTAGGTTGTTATTTATTTTTCATGTTTGATGATTCAACATGTTCATGAGATTATTGTGTGATATCATATGTTTGTCGTTATGATGATTTATTTTATACATGCGAACTTAGGAGTAGATTATCCTTGGAAATATACATTGCTTAGGCTTGGTTAGATTATTGCACAAATCATATCATTACAAGTGGCATAAGTAAGGGACCATTCCGAACCTAACAGTTTTAGGTCTTCCCTTGCGAGAGGTGAGTGCGGCCTTAAATCATTTTCCCGGTTCACACCGGGTGGCGATAAATTAATTAGATTAATTTATCGAGACTTATGAAATCTATAATTATCTTCATTGCAAACATAATAAAGAACCAAATGGGTCACACACTTTAAAGTATTGAGGAGTTAATGATAAATTATGTAGATTTAAGTTTTATGACTTAAATGTTATGTTCTTAAACTTTGGGGTAAATTCGTAATTTTAGAAATTATGGATAAAAAATGGAATTCTGAAAGTTTTCGGACCAAGGTGCAAATCTGGAAATTAGGGGGCTGTTTCGTAATTTCCAAAAGTGTCTGGGTCATTTTGTAATTTCTAAAAGTATAAGGGCTGAAATGTAATTTAGCAAAGTTTTGTATTAAATTATAATTTCAGATTTATAGTATTCTAATTTGATTAGAATTGATAAATTTTATTTAATTAATTTAATTAAATAAAATAGGATATTGGTTGTTTATTTAGGATGGATTAAAATTTCTATTTGATTAGGATTAAATCTTATCCTATTAATTCTAACTTGATTGAAATCAAAACAACTCAAATCAAAAGCCTATAAATTAACCCTTTTGCCATTAACTTTATACACAACAAATTGAAGCAAAAATTTGAAAAGGAATTTACGTGAGAAGAAATAAATTTAAAAGGAAAATTTTGATTTTTCTTTAAGCAAAATTTCTTTTATTCCCAATATTCCATAAACCCCAAAAACAAGTCTCTTTTCTTAAGCTAGCACCAAAGAAAAGACACTTACATAATATTGGATTTCAGAAATCCAAAATCCTTAACTCTCTGCTTTGTGTGGATATTGTTGGAGGCCAAACGTGTGGGTGGCTCTGAAGAATTTACGGGAACGGAACGAGGATTACTTAAAGGTTTAAGGTACGTTTTATTTATGTTTCATAAATAAATATTATCATGAAGCTTGAAAAATTAATAACGATCTTGGATTGGAAATTTATGTTTAAAATTGAAAAATTTTAATTTTCCACCGCATATTACATGCTAAATTTCCAACAGCAGTATCAGAGTCTAAATTAATTTGCATACTTTTGATATGATTTTATGTATATTGTCAGGATTATGTTTAAATTTATGGGGCATGATTAATTGAAATTTGATTTAATTGAGAATTAAATCAGATTAATTAAGTTAATTCTAATATATATATATATATATATATATATAAACCACGGCACTGTTGTGTGTGAGAACAGTGTCGTGGGATATGATGATAACGATCTTGGATTTGAAATTTATGTTTAAAATTGAAAAATTTTAATTTTCCGCCGCATATTGCATGCTAAATTTCCAACAGAAACTTCCAACGAGGTTGGCATGGATGTGAATTCTTGGAGTTAGTTGAATAAACAAAGCAATAATCTAGGCTCTGATAGCACATCTAAGACTACCTTTAAGGCACCTTTAAAGAATAAGTTTGGAGGAGGGACTAAAAACCTTGATAGACCTATCATTATGAGAGGACCGCAACGGAAGCAAAAATGAAGTGGTAACCTGACAAAGATCTTCGCATGTTGTTTAGGCATATTGTGTTGAATCCAGTTGCTAATAGTGATAGGACTTATGATAATATTATTTTGGATGCACCTACTAATGTTTCAAATGATTCTACTCAGTTAGGCAACTCATCTGTTACCATTCAGGATAATGTGAAATCAGCACAGCAGAACTTTGAGTTAGATGTCTCCAGATTTTCGGAGGCCATTGCAGATATTCAGCAATAATGCCTCATTTCTATTTCTTCATGATTTTAGTATGGAATGTGAGCCTATAACTGTCTATATGCTAAGGAGTATCTATAAGTTTGAGGTGTTTTGTATTCGTGAACCTCGTATTAGTGGTAACGAGGCTCAAAAAGTCATTAATAATTTACAGTTGAAAGATCCTTTGTCGTTGGATGCCCAAGGGTATGTTGAAGGTATTTGGCTTTTGTGGAATTATCATTATTTGCGGGTGGAGGTAATTGCCCATTCCAAACAAGCAATTAATGAGCTGATGGATGACAAGTTTAATAGATAGATCTGTTCTTTTGTGTATGCTAGTCTAATCCCTAGCATCAAGCTATCTTGGAGCTATTAAAGATATTGTATAGCTGTCTTGGGGGAATTTGAAGATTTCAAAGAAATAATCTCCACTTCTGAGAAAAATGGAGGAAGAGAAAGCTTTGTAAATAAGGGGTTTGGAGATTGGATTGGTGGAAACTCTTTGGTTGATCTTGGTTACACGGATCAGAAGTTTACTTGGAAAGGTGGTATTCAAAAAGCTGTTTGCATTAAGAAGAGCCATTTCTTTATTGATCTGCCGCAGAAGCTGTCCAAGGAGTTGGAATCCACGGTTGATCAAGAGAGAGCATTTTGGAAACAAAAGTCCAGAATCCTCTGGCTTAAAGATGGGGATCGGAATACTAAATTCTTTCACACTAAAACCCTAATTAGAAGAAGACGTAATAAGATTGAGGGGATTTTTAATGAATAAGGGGAGTTGATCAGTTCGAAAGAAGAGGTGAATCAAGTGGTAGTCAGTTACTTCAAGGGGTAGTTTTCCATGAAAAACACTGAGAATAACTATGACTGTCTACCTCAAATGTTTACCAAACTTTCTGATGACCAGATTTCTGATGATGAAATAAAGGATGCAATCTTCCAAATTGGCGCATTAAAAGCACCTTGCCCTGATGGTCTCCCCGCTAAGTTCTTTCACAAATTCTGGGCAGAATGCAAAGCGGATGTTTTTAGCACGATCAATAACTGTGCTATTTCTGGTATTATCCCTCAAAACCTCAACAACACCTTAATCACCCTTATTCCTAAGATTCTTAACCTTCTTTATATGACACAGCTTAGACCTATCATCAGCCTTTGCAATACCGTGTACAAAAGTCTGTCTAAATGCATTGTCAGTAGACTTAGAGATTATATGGCTGAGTTAATTAGCCCTAATCAAGTTTCCTTTGTCCCAGGAAGGCAAATTATTGATAATATCATTATAACTTAAGAGGTGATGCATAAGTTTAGAAATATGAGGGGTAGAAAAGGATTGGTGGCTTGGAATATTGACACCGCATTCAATGGAGCTTTATTAGGAATGTCCTTGAGGAAATCAATATTCCTCAGAAGCTCGTCAATCTTATCATGAACTGTGTTTCCTCAGTTACCTACAAAGTGCTTATCAATGGAGAACAAAGTGAGAGTTTTAGTCTTGGTTGTGGGCTTAGACAAGGAGATCCTCTGTCACCATACTTATTTGTGTTATGTATGGAAAAATTATCTCAAATGATTCACCACAAAGTTAATATAGGAGATTGGAACTTGGTAAAAATGTCCAGAGATGTAGGCATTTCTCATATATGCTTTGCAGATGATTTGATGTTGTTTGAGGAAGCTACTGTTGCTCAACTCACCTGTATGAATGACGTTATGGAATTTTTCTATCAAGCCTCAGGGAAGCATATTAACTCTGATAAGTTTCTTCAGAAATATCTCTAAGAGGGATGGTGATATGCTGCTGGCTGCTATTTGTCATAATCCTTATAGTCATAACCTAGGCATGTACCTGGGAACCCAGATCGTTCATAACAGAATCTCCAAGACCACCTATAATTATGTTGTGGAGCAAGTTCAACAGAGTCTTGCTTCCTAGAAAACCAATCTTTCATCCTATGCTGGAAAACTCACTTTGATCAAGGCTACCACTGCTTCTATCCTTATCTATTCAATGATGTCTACCAAGCTGCCTAGCAATTTTTGCAATATGCTGGACAAACTCAATAGAGATTTCTTGTTGGGGTCCTATGACAATAAGAGAGCAGTCCATTTGGTTAAATGAGATACAGTTACTGCTTCAAGAACTTATAGTGGCTTAGGCATTAAAAGAAGCAAATCTATGAATCAAACCTTGCTTGCTAAAATTTCCTGGAGATTACACCTGGAGAAAGTGGCCGGTGGGCTAATATCATTAGCAGCAAATACCTAAAGGGCAGAAAGATTATTGATGTTTGCAATATGAAATTCCTTACCGCCTCTCATACTTGGAAAGGTATTATTTTTTTGGTACTAAGCTTATTAAGAAGGGGCTTCATTGGAATCTTGGATAAGGTTATGTTATTCCTTTCTAGTAAACCAAGTGGGTACCTGGTGTTGACAATGTGCATAGACATGCTACAAAGCCTATACCAGCAGAGATACAGAGACTTACGGTTGACCAGTTCTTTAAAGATGGTTATAAGATTATAGATTACTATCAAGTTAGTTTCCCTTAGAAGTTGTCCATAGAGTCTGCAGCATCCATAGGGGAAGAAGCAGCAGTGGTGAGGATAAAGCTATATGAGGTCTTAGTCCTTCAAGTGTATTCACAATTAAATCTGTTTATCAATGTCTCCACCCAGTCCAAGAAGTTTGGAATCGCCAATTTATTTGGGAAATCAAAGTCCCTACAAAAATTACAGTGTTCCTCTGGTTGGTGTGTCATGGAAAAGTGCATACAAACCAACATAGAGTTGATAGAGGGATGGCCTTGAATATTGATTGTCAAGTGTGTTATGATGGTACGAGGATCTGAACCACCTCTTTAGAATCTGCAGCAAATCAGTCATAATATGGAAAGATATATCTCAAGGAAGCTTTAGTTACAATGAGGGAATTGATCTAAAATCATGGCTCAATTATAATTTGTCCAGTAGGATCATGTGGAGAGGCAAATTTCCTTGGAATGTAGTGTTCTCTTTCACGCTGTTAAGTTTTGTCGCAAAATTCGTCAAATCAATCAATCAAGAATGCACGATTTTTACCGTGGTTCGCCGGAAAATATTCCCAACTACATCCACGTTGAACTCCGGAATAGGGAGCTCGCTGCACTAATGAACTTTCAAGATTACACACGGAATCTTGAATCCGTTTACAAATTGTAATTCCCCAAATCTCACAAAGAACCCTAATCTCTAAAAGTGTCAATCTCTCAAATTTCTAATTGAAGATTACACTAACTTGGACTAAGGAAATAAGGCTTAACACTTAGCCAAAACAAGGGAATACAAATAATGAAAACCTCTCATAAAACTCAACCTAAGTTGCCTTTATATATGATGAGCAAATACATGTGATTGGGACAACGGCAAGGATTGCGCCACGTGTCCCTTATCCAACGGATGATAAGGCTTCACATTTTACAATCTCCACCTTGAAGCCAAAAACATCTATCACTCCCAATCATACACAACGACACATTAAGGCCAAGATAGCACAGCAAACCTCACCTACTCACATCATCGCTCATGTCGGCTGCAAGGTCAGCCAACCCCCACCTGCAACAGCTTCATGCAGTGGAAGAGTTTGGTTGCAGTCACAATCTTTGTCCCCATGTCAGATGGGTTATCTTCTGTTGGAACCTTTTTAATCTCAATCTTACCGCTTGAGATAATTTCCCGAACAAAATGATACTTCACATCCACATGCCTGGTTCTCTCATGATGTACTGGATTCTTGCTCAGATGTATTGCACTCTGACTGTCAGAATACACAACTGTCTTACCATGCAGCTGTTGTATTTCAGTTAAGATACCCTGAAGCCAAATGGCTTCCTTGAACACATCAGTTATGGCTATATACTCCGCTTCGGTAGTTGACTTTCTTGAGTCCCTGTCACCTGCAAAATCAGAATCAACATACCCTACCAAATCTAAAGCGTTAGATTTGTTAAAACATAAGCCATAATCAATAGTAGTATTCAAGTATCTTAACAACCATTGTAAAGCACTCCAGTGTGCTCCACCTGGATTAGACATAAACCTACTTAATAAAAATACAGCATATGACAAGTCAGGTCTAGTACTAATCATGACATACATCACAGAACCTATAGCATTTGCATAAGTCACATTTTCCATTTTAATCACCTCAGGTCTAGTACTAAGAGAAGACATCTCCTCTTTTATAGCCGCTTCCCATTCAAGTTTATGGGTAGACTTTAATGCCTCTCCTAAGCTAGCAGACTCAATCCCATTAATTTCATGACTTGATATTAATGCACAGAAATACAAATCATTGGTTGAGTAATTATACCTGGTATGAGGCCTTACCTGCCTCCTACTTCTGTCTCTCGCTAGCTGGTAGTTGGCCAATGTGTCTTGTGGTGTTTCATCATGTTGCTCAGTTTGATCCAGTTGATCTATTGTGTCCTCTTCAATTCGTTCTTGTATATCTGCTACTTCATTTCTGTTTTCCTCCTGGTTATTTCTACTGGGCTGGGTGTCCTCAGATGTCTCCGTGTCTGACATGTCACCAACTTGCTCAGCGGTCCTTGATGTCTCTGGCTCCACCTGCATCTGAGCTCCACCTGCAAGATCAAAATCTGCTAGATCCTTTTCTAAAGCACCTGCATTGTTGTTAGTAGATTTACAAGGAAAACAAATTTCTTTGAATATAACATCCCGACTAACTATGACTTTGACTCCAGGTGATTCCCTTTCCCATAACCTATACCCTTTTGTCCCTTCTTGATATCCTAGGAAAACACACTTGACTGACCTCGGTTCAAGTTTACCTACGGACTGGTGAGCATAAGCTTCACAGCCAAACACTCTAAGATGGGCAAGCTTATGAGCCCTACCAAACCATATTTCTTCTGGTGTCTTAAACTGAACTGAACTATTAGGGCTAAGGTTAATCAAATGAGTAGCAGTATTGAGGGCTTCACCCCAAAAGGCCCTCGGAAGTTCGGAAGAAAATAAAAGACATTTGATTTTTTCTAATAGGGTTCTATTCATTCTTTCCGCAACTCCATTCTGTTGAGGGGTGTTTCTAACAGTCCGATGTCTCAGGATACCCTCACTCGTACAGTATTGATCAAACTCAGTATTACAAAATTCTAAGCCATTATCAGTTCTCAAGACTTTTACTTTGTTACTAGTTTGATTTTCTACCAATACTTTCCATTCTTTAAATTTAGTCAAAGTTTCATCCTTTGATTTTAGTAAGAATGTCAATACCTTCCTAATGTAGTCATCAACAATAGAGAGGAAATATTTCTTACCCCCATGTGTCTGGACCTTTGCTGGTCCCCACAAATCACAATGTAGGTACTCCAGACTTGCCTTTGACAAATGAATTCCAGTTGGGAAGCTCTGTCTGTGCTGCTTGCCCAACACACATATCTCACAAAACTCAAGTGGCTTCAACTGGTCCTTTCCAAATTGTCCCTGCTTGCTGAGTACCTGCATTCCTTTCTGGCCTATATGGCCAAGTCTCAAGTGCCATATATTAGTCATGTCAACATTAGAAGTTAAAGCAGAAATGGGTTTATCCGAGAATACATGTTGGCCATTTAGAACATACAATCCATTTCTCTTAATACCAATTAGGATTAGTTTATTACCCTTAGATATGTGCATGTTTCCTTTGTGTGCTTTATATGTGAAACCTAATTCATCTAGAGTTCCTAGTGATATCAGGTTCCGTTTCAAGTCAGGTACATATCTAACGTCAGTAAGAATCCTAACTTTACCATCATGAAGTTTAAGAGTTATGTCCCCAACCCCCTGTATCCTACAAGTATTGTCATTACCCATATACACAATGCCTTGATCTGAATTTCTAAAGTTGACAAACCAGTCTCTATACGGACTCATGTGAAAGGAAAACCCGGAGTCCAGAATCCATTCTCTACTAATGTGATCCATACACACAGTCAATGCCTCAGATAGGCACATCGACTCCTTTTCGGCAGCCACAGTGGCGCTGCCTTCATTTTCCTGTTCCCTAATGAACTTATAACAGTTTCTTTTAAGGTGTCCCATCTTTCCACAATGATAGCACTTCTTGCCACTATCTTTATTCTTATCTTGTTTATCATTTTTCTTCCCTTTATGTTCTTGGTTATTAGTCTGATGATTATTCGGATCATTATAATTCTTTTCATTTTTTCCTTTCACGAATAAGTTCGCTCCTCCTCTCCTACTGGTTCTAAGTTCTAGCTCTCTAGCCCTTATACCAGATATCACCAAGTCTAGCCTAGGTACAACTCCTGTGTACTGTAGAGAGTTCTTAACGACACTATATTCTTCAGGCAATGCATTTAATAGAATCATAGCTTCGCTAGAGTCTCATAAGGCTTGGTCAGTTCCTTTAAGGATTTGAGTCATTTTCGTGAATTCATCCAAATTATCATTAATCGACTTATTAGTATCCATCTTGTAATTAAACAAATTTCCTTTAAAGAACACTAAATTTGTTGCAGAAATAACAGAATAAAGAGATTCGAGTTTACCCCATAGTTGAATAGCGGTGTCCATTCCGTCAACCTTTCTGATGACCGAATCTCCAATGTGAAGGAAAATCAGGTTGTAAGCCTCTTCCAGGATTTCGTCATTCGCTTCCTTTTCCATCTTTGGCCACTTTTCTGGATCCGGTTCCAGTGCCAAAGCCACCTTATGGTGGGAAAGCAGAACCCTCATTTTCTTCTTCCATGTAGTGAAATCCCCATTTCCGTCAAATATGCCAATGTCGAGTCTCATGTTCGACATTTCTATTTTCTTTTACAGTAATCACCCGATGAAAATTCCGCAATCACTCTCAGCAATTACTTCCCAATCCAGCCCAACCAGAATCAACAGTTGCTCACACAAACAACTTCAACAGAACTTAATATCCCAAACAACAACAAGGCCCACACCGTATCACACAAACAACCTTACACAGCAACCAGGAAACACTCAGTAACTCAAACTACAGTTTCCCAAATTTCAACCTCAAACAGAATGACACCAATTTCCCAAACAGTAGCTTGCTTGGATCGGCACTTCAAAGCACACACTCCAAACGGCGACTCCAGTTTCTTATCTACCCAGAAACTTTCAATTTGGCAACACACAATTTGAAATCCAGTAAACACAAAATTGGTTTGCAGCCTTTGAAGCCCTAATCGGCAGTTGCTTTAATCTGCCCCAAGAATCTTTTTCAATTGTTCGATACTCTGTGTCTGCAACCCAATGCCCAAAATGAGAACTCTTAATTTTTAGTGGCCGTAATCGGAAGCACAGTCTTTAGATTGCAGCTCAGCGCCTCTATCGGCGACACCCAGGGGAGGTTTTGATTTTGGCAGAAGCAGATGATCTTCGTCGATGGCTTCGTTCTTAGGGCACCCTACAAAACTGCCTCACGACTCCATTTCCATGTCAGCCAAAGCGTGTGTAAAATGTGAAGCCTTATCATCCGTTGGATAAGGGACACGTGGCGCAATCCTTGTCGTTGTTCCAATCACATGTATTTGCTCATCATATATAAAGGTCACTTAGGTTGAGTTTTATGAGAGGTTTTCATTATTTGTATTCCCTTGTTTTGGCTAAGTGTTAAGCCTTATTTCCTTAGTCCAAGTTAGTGTAATCTTCAATTAGAAATTGAGAGATTGACACTTTTAGAGATTAGGGTTCTTTGTGAGATTGGGGAATTACAATTTGTAAACGGATTCAAGATTCCGTGTGTAATCTTGAAAGTTCATTAGTGCAGCGAGCTCCCTATTCCGGAGTTCAACGTGGATGTAGTCGGGAATATTTTCCGGCGAACCACGGTAAAAATCGTGCATTCTTGATTGATTGATTTGACGAATTTTGCGACAAAACTTAACAATTGGTATCAGAGCGTGTGAAAGATTCACTGGGCCGAAGGATCGATCATCAGGTGAAAGGAGATCATAAGCCCAAAGTGCAGTGCTCTCCTTCCTTCGGTGAAGGACAAGACCAAAAGAAAAGCCCTCAAGTTCACAGAAAGAAAATTGGGGCAAATCGAAGCCAAAACCCTAAAATTGCCAATCTTGAAGACAACAGCCCCACCACCGACGAGACTCAAGATCACAGAGAAAGAACGAGAAACAAGACTCATCTGCCGAATTAGAGATCAAGAATTGAAGATCCCAGCCGAAGATGAAGTCTTTCTGGTTGGGGGCCAAGTGAAAAACCCTAAAACCGTCAATCAGAGCAAGATTGAAGAACACAGACCACGACCAAAAACAAAAACCCAAGTTTTTTTTTTTGGGGAAAAAAAAGAAGATAGCCCCACCTGAAGCCGTGACCAAGAACAAGATCAGAGAAGAAGAACAGCCGTCTGAGCTGTTTGTGACCAAGATCAAGATTCAAAATTGAAGAACAGAGACGGTCGACCAAGACATCCTATGTATAGTGACTATGACACTATCATTGAAAAGGTTGTTCATGAGTGGATGGCTGCTTCCTTGACTAGCCCCACTTCCATGCCGCGTACGCTCAATCTGTGTTCCTGGAGGATGCCCGATGATAGATTTTGGAAGCTAAATACTGATGGAGGTTGTAGCAGTGCGTGGATAATGGCAGTTGGAGGAGTTATTTGCGATTGGAAAGGCACTTGGGTAGTTGGTTTCTAGTTGAATTATGGGGTCTCTATCTTGGTCTTTCATTGTGACAATCTTACAAGTGCAAAAAACTGGAAGTAAAGGTGGATTCCCAATGGTGTCTGCAGTTAATCTCAGCTTCAGCTCATGACCATAATCCACTCTACAGTAACAGTATCATTAATTCTTACAGGGATCTTATTAGTAAGGGTTGGATCTGTAGGATCACCCACGTCTTTAGGGAAGCTAATGGAGTAGCGGATGCCCTTGTTAAGTTGGTTTTACTTGTAATAGAGGATTTACAACTTTTAACTCGCCCCCTAATTGTTCCGGCAATTTTTTTAATTTATAAACTCTCAACAGAGTGAATTTTTTTGGCTGTTCTGAACAACCCTATTCTACCAGAAAATAATATAATATATAGATCAATCTGGTCTTAGTCGTCGCAGTCTCACTGTTTGTTAATATTTTATGGTAATACGGCTTTTCTAAAGAGCACGGAGTATTTGTCGTCTTTATTGATTGACGTCATCAAAGACCATTACATTACATCACATTACATATTATAGGTAAGGGAAAAATAGTAAAATTTCTTGTTTGGTGAAATGATTATATTGATGGATATCGATATATTTCGGCTTATATAATATATATACTGTGACGAGAGTGCGACTTTATATTTTTAGTTGAATAACTTAAAATTAATAATACGAAATATTTGATAAAAGAATTTTAATCAATATCTTGTGATTATTGAAGCTTGGAGGTATAGGTTCATTTGCTAACTCGTTATATAGGAATCCATACAATAATTGGATTAGTCCAATTATAAACTTACTTGCATAATCAAATAATTGTGAATTATTTGATTAATAGTAATTATTAATTTAATTAATAATAACATAATGTCATATTTTGAAACTATATTAAAGTATTTAATATATAACTTTCACATTAATGATTAGTGGATAATTATTTGAATATTTAAATTATTTAAAACTTGAATTTAAATTTATTTAATTCATATAGTTTTAATTGTTTTAAAGATATCAATTTTATCTTTAATTTATTTTTCAAAGATATGATAGGATATTTGATATCATATAAAAATTTAAAAAAAAAATTAGAAAAAAAATTAAACAATTTGATGTTTACAACAAGACCCTTGGCTGAATTTTACAGAAAATGGTATTTTTGGTTTTTCACTTATAGGGTTAACCTAAAAATATCATAGGCTATATAAAGAAAAGCTCTCTTTCTAATTAGCCATCTAATCACTTTTTTTAAAAAAAATTTAGAAAAAATCAAAAGGAAAAAATGACAAAGAGAAAGATTATTGAAGTTCGGAGCTGTAGGTTCATTTAGTTCTTGTGCTAATTCGATACGCTATAAAAAGCCATAAAATAATTAAAAACAAGAGTTAAAATTTAAAACCCCAGCCTCTTTTTGTTTTCTTCTTCTACAGAGAAAAAACAGTGTAGTGAATTCTTTGATTTCTCTAAAAAGTTTAGAGAAATTAAATAATGAGATTCAAGAGCCTACAATATATCTTCTTGGTGACGAGATATAGTACGGAAGATCAAAAAAAGAATCCATCTCATTTTCCACAGCTCACGGCAGTGGCTAGAAGTTTCAGCCCACTGCACACGCGCATATCAAGAAAAATAGAGTTGCTGGAGTTCAGATTCTTGGCTAGAAAAATTCGAGGTTACAGAGGACTCAATATGAACTATTTTAAGACTGATTTGGTTGCATAAAATCGAACCTAAAATACCTACAAGTTCGAAACTGCATAAGAAAAATTATAGTATAATTCACGCAAACAGTAGCAGTTTGGGGCTGATTTCGAGGCTGTTTCGGTGGTGCAGAAGCTTTCCAAAGTTACCAAAATAATTTTTCAGACCTATTGGGAATGTTTTAGGAATGTTGGGGGCTATTTCCAACGTATAGAAACCTTCCAAAGTACGCTGGAATCACTAGACTGCAGGGGCTGTCCAAATACATGTATTGTCGCAAATCACATGGGCGTTTTTGGAGCTGCGCAATTAGCCAAACAAGAAGAAAGAGGAAGAAAAATTTTTCAAGTCCGATCCCGGGGCCTAAATGCAATTTCCACTGCCCGAGGAATTTTCCCGTGAATTTTTTGCGCGAAAATCCTTACATTTGAAATTGGCTATGTCTGGGTTTTCACCTGACATACTTCTTAGGAACAAAAATGTCACTTAACCGTTTAAACCATAAATTGCTCAAATATTCCATGAAATTTGATTTTTCATGTGTTCCCATATGAACTGATCATTGATTGATCACAATATATTATTTTGCGCCTCAAATGTTCACAAATCATGGAAGAGGCGAAACTAGCTCTCGATGCCACGATGCCCTACAGAAAATATTGTTTATAAATTTTGCACTTGAAATAAGATGAGGAGGAAGATTTGTGAGTATTTTATTCCAAGTGATTATGTTGCAATTGTTGGGGCAGTTGTGGAACCCCTAGGGTCGGATCGGTGTCCCGTGCAACGGAAATGAGTCTAACCCATGGATATCAAGGGTAGGTGTATTTTAAAATATTTTTATGTAAAACTACATTCTGATATGAGTCCGTAGGAAAAAATAGGGACCCAATCGGAATCCGAAAGCTCCAAAACAGAGAAAAATAAGTTTTAGTATGAATCAGGTCTGGGAGTCGAGTCGCGACGCAAGTGGGTTTGTGTCGTGACGCAACCTAAAGTGCCAATTAATCCAATTGGGCTTAATCTAATTTTTCCAAATATATATATTTGGGTGTGACTAATCTTCATTCTCTTCACTTTGATTTAATCCAATTAAATCAAGCCAAAACCATCTATTATTACATACTTACAATTACCATAATATCCTCAAATGGTAGAGATAATTATGATTTTACAATTAAGCCATTGTGTAATTATTGAATTAATCCAATTAGATCAAAGTAAATAATCAATGTTATCCAATAACACTTGATTATCTTAGTTGATAATTATAATATCGAATATTATCTTTTATAAAAAATAATCGGCTACCCAAGTGCTCAATGAGTACACTTCATATTGGGACTCTCTAAGTTCAGACACGTTCGTCATATAAGCCTAGCTAATATGTACGCAATTCGGCCACCTTCAAATTCGCGAAGAACACGAACGACCTTTCTAAACTATACAAGTCGATGTCATCACATATGTTTAACAATCCCTCCATCGTAGGCCATCCGAGTTGTGCCTAGGAAACATAGAATATACCGTCAAGTTTCCAAGGCACGCATCTCATGTCGACATGTCAATGATTCTTCAAAACTGATGTGATCCACCCTAAGTGATCAATATTGGCCAAAGATTTAAGAATCATGACTTTACTCACATGGATAGATAAATCCCTTATGGTACACATACGGGCCGACGGATCCTATCTTGCTTCGCACTTGATTACTGAGTGCATCGGTCCACACCCAACGAACATCTAGAGGCCAGACCATGAAAGGTTTCTGACATATATGGTATCAAAGTGTGGAGGATCTCACACAAAATAAAAGATATCCTATAGTCAAAGGATTACATATGCTACTCGACTCGAGGAGATTCCTATTGATGGTGGTGTGTACATCCAACTATTAGGAATCGCATGTGAGTCATTCAGTATTCGCTCCAACGAATAGCTGTTGGAAAATTGCTTATAAGTAAGCATTTTGAGGCTCAATTTTAAGCATGGTCCACTTCGTGTTAGTGGTTGTTATTAAATGATTCGGATACTCCTCCGTGAGTACTTCGAAATGGTATATTCATATGCTTAAAATGATGCTTGGGTGAATGAGAAATTGTTGCTCAAAGTTCACCCATTGGTGTTGGAAAATAAAGAAAAGTAAGCTTGTCCCATATGGGAAAGCTATGGAGAGAATATTATGCTTATATATGATTGCTCATATGTAGATGGGTAAGAGTTGTAAGGATAGAGGCTCTCTCTACGTGCGCGGGGGGGGGGGGGGGTGCAAATCAAATCCGAATCAAGCTTGGCTCGTGTGCACCCGCGTGTCCTGCGTACACGAATGCCGGACCAAATTGTGCGGGCTCGGCCCAGCCAATTTTTGCAAGCCTCTTCATTTTTTCCAAGCCTTTTGAAGTTCCATAACACTCAAATTAACTATATCAATTAATTTAGTGGTTACTTCAAATGAAAGGTCTCCCACTAATGTGCTTTAATTGGTGTGTTATTTTGTTTTAAGTAATTGTCTGTTTTCGTTTTTTCATTACTGAGAAGCTAGAAACAAAAAATTGCTTTACTGTTTTTCTGTTGAAAGAGTTCGAATACATCTTGGTTCGTTTGAAGACGATTCTGGTGGTGCCCATTGTCGCTTATTTCCGTTGCATCCTGGGAAACAAACGTCTCGCATTCTACTGCACCATTTCGGTAGGGGACGAATTTGTTTTAAGGAGATTGTTGCCGCATCAACAAGCCTCGGAATCTTTCCACTGCCTTCGTTCCTAATCTGTGCCTACCGTTCACTGTCTACTGTTGTCCTGTTATTTAATTATTACTTCTGTATTGTTGATTATTGTAACAACTGTATTGTATTTACTGCTGTTCAAATTCTTTTGTAAGGACACAGTAACAAAACAAATTATTTGTAATAGTCTTAAAACAAATTCGACTCTGTGGATATGGAAAACAGTCCAAACACAGTAGATCCGAATATGGCAGCCTCATCGGCTGGCCAAAATATTGTGGCAGCCCCCGTGGCTGGCCAAAGTGCAGTGGCAGCCTCCTCGACTGGCCAACTTGCTTCAGCCTCTGGGCTTAATATGGCAGCCGCTGTGGCTAGCCAAGGTGTCACTGCCTCTGTGGCTAGACAACCTGTTGGACATGTGAGCCATGTCAATCCTGCTGCAGAAAAACCTGAAAAATTCAGTGGACAGAATTTTAAACGGTGGCAACAGAAAATGTTTTTCTACTTGACCACATTGAACCTTGCGAGGTTTCTAAAGGAAGATGCTCCTGAACCCGTGGAGGGTGAGATTGATATCCAAGTTATCAGTGCAATCGATGCTTGGAAACATTCTGAATTCCTATGTAGGAATTATGTGCTAAATGGGCTGAGTGATTCCTTGTACAGTGTGTATGCCGGGATGAAAACAGCAAAAGGGCTTTGGGAATCTTTAGACCGAAAATATAAAACTGAGGATGCCGGTACTAAGAAATTTGTCGTAGGCCGTTTCCTAGATTTTAAGATGATTGATTCCAAAACTGTGTTAAGTCAAGTACAAGAATTGCAAATTATTCTAGCAGAAATTCATGCTGAGGGGATGGTTTTAAGTGAAACATTCCAAGTAGCCTCGATAATTGAAAAACTACCACCTGGATGGAAAGATTTCAAGAATTATTTAAAGCATAAGCGAAAAGAAATGAGCATTGAAGACTTGGTTCTTAAGCTTAGAATTGAGGAAGATTACAGAGTATCTGACAAGAGAGGAATAACTCATGAGGCCAAAGCAAATGTTGTTGAACATGGCCATAAGAACAAGAACCCTAAAAATAAAGGGTCAAAGATGGGCCCTAAAGGAGGAGTTTCCAAGAAATCCAAATTTCAAGGAAGATGCTTCAACTGTGATAAAATGGGTCACAAGTCTTCTGAGTGTAGACTGCCGAAGAAGAAAAAGAATCAAGAGGCTAATGTGATGGAAAATATGACTCAAGATGTTTCAGACATTAACCTTTCAGCTGTGGTTTCTGAGGTGAATCTGGTGGGTTCTAACCCAAAAGAGTGGTGGATTGATACTGGTGCCACTCGACATGTGTGCTCGGACAAGAGCATGTTTTCTTCATTTGAGCCTACTGGTAATGGGGAAAAATTATACATGGGAAATTCAGCAACATCTGAGATTGAAGGTCAAGGCAAGGTGATTCTGAAGATGACCTCTGGGAAAGAGTTGACTTTGAACAACGTTCTGTATGTACCAGAAATACGGAAGAATCTTGTGTCTGGATCGCTTCTGAACAAGCATGGATTCCGGATGGTGTTCGAGTCTGATAAAGTAGTTTTAACTAAAAATGGGATGTATGTGGGAAAAGGGTATGTAACTGATGGGCTCTTTAAGCTCAATGTAATGGTTGTTAAACCTAAGAATATCAATAAAGCTAGTTCTTCTGTTATATTGTTGAGTACTCTAATCTATGGCATGGTAGATTAGGACATGTTAATTTTAATTCATTACGGAAATTAATTAACATGAACCACATTCCAAATTTTAAAATTGATAACAAACATAAGTGTGATACTTGTGTTGAGGCAAAACTAACCAGATCATCTTTCCATAGTATTGAAAGAAACTCTGAACCACTTGATCTTATTCATACCGATGTATGTGATTTTAATTCAATACAATCGAGAGGCGGTAATAAATATTTTATTACCTTTATTGATGATTGCACTAGATTTTGCTATGTGTATATTTGATGAAAAGCAAGGACGAAGCTATAGAGAAATTTGTTCTCTATAAGAATGAAGTTGAGAATCAACTGAACAAAAGAATTAAGGAGTTGAGAAGTGATCGTGGTGGTGAGTATGTTTTCCCTTTTGAATCACTTTGTGAACAAAATGGAATCATACATCAAACCACAGCTCCTTATTCACCCCAATCCAATGGGATTGCAGAACGGAAGAATCGTACCTTGAAAGAGATGATGAACGCTATGTTAATCAGCTCTGGCTTACCTCAGAATATGTGGGGAGAAGCTGTTTTATCAGCTAATTACCTTTTAAATAAGGTACCACGGAAAGATGCAGGGAAAACTCCTTATGAGATGTGGAAAGGAAGAGTACCTTCCTACAAATTTCTACGAGTGTGGGGGTGTCTTGCCAAGGTAGTTATTCCTCCACCTAAAAAGGTGAAGATAGGACCAAAAACTGTTGATTGTATTTTCATAGGATATGCACATAACAGTAATGCTTATCGATTTCTTGTGCATGAGTCTAATATACCAGATATTCACAAGAATACGATAATGGAGTCGAGGAATGCATCCTTTTTCGAATACGTTTTTCCTTGTAAAACTAATTCGAATTCAAATGTACACAAACGGGTACATGAGACTATTATTGAAGATAGTCAGGACCGAGAACAAATAAATGTTCCAGAGGATCAACAAGTTGTTGAACTTGAACCAAGACGTAGCAAAAGAGCTAGAACCGAAAAATCATTTGGTCCAGATTTTCTGACATTTTTGCTAGAAAATGATCCTCAAAGCTATAACGAAGCTGTAAGGTCAGCTGATGGTGCTTTGTGGAAGGATGCCATCAATAGTGAAATTGAATCCATCTTACAAAATCACACCTGGGAGTTAGTGGATCTTCCTCCAGGATGTAAACCTTTAGGGTCCAAGTGGATTTTCAAAAAGAAAATAAAGGCAGATGGATCAATTGATAAGTACAAAGCAAGACTTGTAATTAAAGGTTACAGACAACGTGAAGGTCTTGATTACTTTGATACTTATTCTCCTGTAACGAGAATAAATTCCATAAGGATGATAATAGCGATTGCAGCTCTGCGCAATCTTGAGGTACATCAGATGGATGTGAAAACAGCCTTTCTAAATGGAGATTTAGATGAAGAAATTTACATGGAACAACCTGAAGGCTTTATAGCTCCAGGACAAGAAAAGAAAGTCTGTAAGTTGGTTAAATCCTTGTATGGATTAAAACAAGCTCCAAAACAGTGGCATAAAAAATTTGATGACACCATGTTAGCAAATGGTTTCAAAATCAATGAGTGTGATAAATGCATTTATGTCAGAGAGACAGAAGTTGGCTATGTCATTTTATGTCTCTACGTTGATGACATATTGATTGTCGGGAGTAATGTTAAAATGGTGAAATCTACCAAGAATATGCTGAAATCCAAGTTTGACATGAAAGACATGGGTTTAGCAGATGTCATTCTGGGAATAAAGATCTCGAGAAGTCCTGATGGACTTATTCTTGATCAGTCACACTATGTGGACAAGATTCTTGGTAAATTTAACAATGATGATTCTGCTGTGGCTAGAACTCCTTTAGATGTGAGTCTACACCTATCAAAGAATAGGGGACAGGGTATATCTCAAGTAGAATACTCTAGAGTGATCGGGAGTTTGATGTATCTATCGAGTTGTACAAGACCTGATATAGCCTGTACAGTAAACAAGCTCAGCAGATATACGAGTAATCCAGGGGTTGATCACTGGAAAGCAATAGTGAGAGTACTTAGGTACTTACGTTTTACTCGTAATTATGGGTTGCACTATCATAGATATCCAGCTGTAGTCGAAGGATACAGTGATGCTAATTGGATATCTGACATGAAAGACTCAAAGTCTACCAGTGGCTATGTGTTTACACTAGCAGGTGCAGCTATATCATGGAAATCCTCCAAACAGACTGTGATAGCCAGATCTACAATGGAATCAGAATTCATTGCATTAGACAAGTGTGCTGAAGAAGCAGAATGGCTTCGAAATTTTCTAGAGGATATTCCAAGTTGGCCTAAGCCAGTGCCAGCAATTTGCATTCATTGCGATAGTCAATCTGCAATTGGAAGAGCACATAACATTATGTATAATGGTAAGTCTAGACATATTCGTCGTAGACACAATACCGTTAGACAATTACTCTCTACTGGAGTTATTTCGATTGACTATGTAAAGTCAAAGGATAACATTGCGGATCCGCTAACCAAAGGGTTAAATAGAGAGTTGGTTGTGAAATCATCGAGGGGAATGGGACTAAACCCCATTAGATAAATGTTTATTACGAAGGAAAACCCAACCTTGTTGACTGGAGATCCCAAGATCTAGGTTCAATGGGACAACCTACTCGTAAAAGACATAATTGGTTCACTGTGGGGGGTTACCCTCTAGTCCATTCCTATGGTGAAATGAAACAGTGATGCTTGTATGGATTGAGGTTAAGCAAAGGCTTTTAATGATTCTTATGCGTCGGGAATCCGAGCAGAGTATTACGAGCTGCTCTTAAATAAGAAATCACCTATGTGAGAGAGAAGTGGGGCCGCTTCAAAGGGAATTGTACGGGGCTCAATTCTTAGAAACTCTTGCAGAACCAGGTTGATGTTCATGGCCAAAATGAACATAATAATGAGAACTCAGATGTGTTAGGTTAAATATCTGTGTGATAATTTCTCCATTTACATGAACGGCAGTACAGTTCAATGACATCGCGTCCACTGTCAGCCAGTAAATGAGATATATTTTCACAAGGGAAGGACATCTTGGTTCGTTTGAAGACGATTCTGGTGGTGCCCATTGTCGCTTATTCCGTTGCATCCTGGGAAACAAACGTCTCGCATTCTACTGCACCATTTCGGTAGGGGACGAATTTGTTTTAAGGAGATTGTTGCCGCATCAACAAGCCTCGGAATCCTTTCCACTGCCTTCGTTCCTAATCTGTGCCTACCGTTCACTGTCTACTGTTGTCCTGTTATTTAATTATTACTTCTGTATTGTTGATTATTGTAACAACTGTATTGTATTTACTGCTGTTCAAATTCTTTTGTAAGGACACAGTAACAAAACAAATTATTTGTAATAATAGCCACATGTCTATACGAGTTTCCAAAACTCATGGTACATCGGGTTAAACCATTGGAACTCCAATTCCAATATACGACATGTGCTAGTCTTCTAGGTTATAAGAATTCGACCGTATTCCAAAACGAACGACTATGAATATTTACTTTAAGAATAGTTTACACCTAGTGTCAAGACTATTCTAAGATCGATGTCATTCTTAGCATATCGATACATCAATTTAATACGCATAATGACAATACTATTAATGAGGTATGAAATGGAAAATATAGTTATTTTATTAATAAATAATAAAATGTACAAATCGGATTCGCACTCCAAACACCAACTACATCAAACTCCCACTTGCTTAGTGCCAATCTGGATGGTACCGTAGTCCCATCTCCTCCACATGTTTATCGAATAACTTATGAGGTAAGGCATTTTGTAAGCGGGTCTGTTATGTTGTCTTGTCATTGAACCTTAAAGACCACTATGTCTTTTCATTCAATTATCTCTCTAATTACGCGGTATTTCCTTTCCACGTGTTTAGACTTGGAATGCGCCCTCAGCTCCTTAGCCTGCGCGATGGCTCTGTTATTATCAAAATACAATAGGATCGAATCCGCAATACTAGGCACAACGCCAAGTTCTATAATAAATTTTCTAATCCAAACAGCTTTTTTAGCAGCTTCTGAAGCCGCTATAAATTCCGCCTCAGTGGTAAAATCAGCTGTTGAGCCTTGCTTTGAACAACGCCAACTAATCGCACCACTGTTAAGGGTAAATATGTATCATAATGTAGATTTTCTATCATCTGGATCTCCTTGGAAGTCAGAGTCTGTATAACCTTTAATTTGTAGCTCATTTTCTCCATATATCATAAACTTATCCCTAATACCCTTAAGATATTTCAGGATATGTTTCACGGCTGTCCAATGATCATTATCGGGATCAGATTAATATCGGCTGGTCACACTGATGTCAGGTCTAGTACATAACATATCATACATTATGCTTCCAATACAAGAAGCATATGGCAAGTTAGACATCTTAATTCTCTCTTCCTCAGTTTGAAGTGCCATTTTCTTCGAAAGATGTATGTCGTATCGAAAATGTACATTTACTGCCTTGTAGTTGGTAAAATCGTACCTTTCTAACATCTTGTTTATATACGTCGATTGTGAAAACCCTATAAGCTTCATAACTCTATCTCGATAGAGCCTTATACCTAGTATATAAGAAGCTTCACCCATAACTTTCATGGAGAAGTTCTTGCAAAGATAGGCTTTCATACTTTGCATCATCATTATATCATTTCCTATGATAAGGATGTCATCTACATACAAGATTAAGAAAACTATCATGCTCCGACTAACTTTCTTATAAACACATGGTTCTTCCTCATTTTTGATGAATCCAGATAATCTAATTATCTCATCAAAACGACGGTTCCATCTTCGGGATACCTGTTTAAGTCCATAAATAGAATTGTGGAGCTTACAAACCAAGTTTGAAGTCTCATTGGATACGAAACCCTCTGATTGTTCCATATAGATATCATCTTCAAGGAATCCATTTAGGAAAGTGGTTTTCACATCCATCTGCCATATCTCATAGTCATGATATGCAACAATGGCTAAAAGAATCCTAATGGATTTTAGCATGGCTACTGGTGAAAAAGTTTCATCATAGTCAATCACAGGATGTTGAGTGTAACCTTTTGCTACCAGTCGAGCCTTAAAGGTTTCCACCTTTCCATCGGGCTCTCGCTTCCTTTTGTAAACCCATTTACAGCCAATAGGTTTAACTCCTCCAGGAAGTTCAACTAAGTCTCAAACTTGATTGGCATGCATTGAATCCATTTCGGATTTCATGGCTTCCTACCATTTTCCCGAATCGATATCCAATATAGCTTCTTTATACGTAGTCAGATCTGTTTCCTTCAAGATGAGAACATCAAGGCTCACATCAGATGTTAAAAATAGTCTTTTAGGAGGCTTTGATATTCTATTCGACTTACGTAGAACATGTGTTATAGATCTTTCACCTAGTTGGATCTCTGGTTCCATCTCAGGTTCCTTAATGTTGGGATCAAACTCATCAAGTTTAATCTCTCTATAATTTCCACTTTCTCTCAAAAATTACTTTTCAAGAAAAGTTACAAAGCGAACAACAAATACATTTCGTTGCTCGGAATCGTAGAATTGATATCCCATGGAATTATCATGATATCCAATGAACCTACATTTATACCCTATGGGTGCTAGTTTATCCCGTTGCATAATTATAACGTATGCAGGACAACCCCAAATCTTTAAATGCTTAAGACTTGGATTTCTACCGAACCATATCTGATAGGGAGTCGTAGAAACAGCTTTCGATGGAACCTTATTATGTATGTAGGAAGCAGTAAGTAAAGCGTAACCCCAAAGGTAATAAGGAAGATATGTATAGCTCATCATCATTCTCACCATATCCAATAAAGTACGATTTCTACGCTTAGACACTCCATTGTGTTGAGGTGTTCCTGGTGGGCTATATTAGGCGAGAATTCCATTCTCCCTTAAATAATTTTTGAATTCTTCACTCATGTATTCACCGCATTGATCTGATCTAAGACATTTGATGAATTTACTGGTTTATTTTTCTAATTCGTTTTGGAATATTTTGAACTTGTCAAATGTTTTCCGACTTATATTTCATTAGATAGACATATCCATATCTAGACTTGTCATCTGTGAAAGCCATAAAGTATGTGGAACCATCATGAGCGACATGATTTAGTGGACCACACACATCGCTGTATATTAGCTCCAGTAAATCTCCAGCATGGTGTCCAACACCTTGAAATGAGGCCTTTGTCATTTTTCCTTGGATACATGACTCACAAATCGGATAAGGATCTAAGGTAATATTTTCAATCAAACCATCCTTTACCAATTTAGATAGACGTCTAACACCTATGTGGCCCAATCTTATATGCCATGATTCAGTATTATTTAATTCAGACTTCCTACTTGTATTTTTCTTTATATTAAAGACGTCTCTACATGTTTCCAAAACATAGTGACCGTTTGATAAAGAACATTCACATTTCAATAAATTTTCTTTATCATACAAACATAAGGTCGCATTCTTAATGTTTATTTTATATCCCTCTTTATCTAATATAGGCAGTTATATCATTTATCTGATAATTGAGGGAACATAATAACAGTCATGCAAATCTAATTTATATCCATTTGGGAGATCTAGAACAATAGTTCCAATGGCCTTAACATCCAATGTCTCGTTATTGCCAACTCTAAGCTGGATCTCCCCTTTATTCAGCCTTCTTCTAACCCTCATTTCCTGCAGGGAATTACATGTTGGACAATTATGACCCATAACGTCACTATTTGTACAGATCATGATGTTGTTGTACAAATTAACTATGTGACAAAGGAGATTGCACTCTTATCATTTGTGATTAGATCACCAAGATATATAAATGATAAGAGGTCCTTATGATTTGTTCCTTGATTGAGAATGATATGAGACAGTATCAGTCCACGAAGGATAAATCATTAAATATCTCTAGTCAGAGTATTATCGAGATCAGACATCGATAAATACGTAAAAGACTAGTATTACACTTGTGCGCGTTGTGAGGGCATAACGACATAGTTCTCATACATTTGGGTATAGGATACTCATGCAAGTGTAATAGGAGGTTGTGTTTTACCGATGGTATGGGAAACAGCTTCGCTCTGGATAGACCCCCTCGAAATTCCATTGGGAGTATGACTATGTGTCTATGGAAATCTGAAATCAGGTAGGTGTATTTGGTCTTAACCTGAGACTTACACCGCTAATACTTGCGACAATCAATATACTTTGGTTTTGGTCGTCCAGGGCTTTAACCGGTTTCTGTGTACGCCTCTTCTGGGTATATCGAGAATCGTAGTGTGTTGGGTGTGATGTCAAGACGGAAGTATCACTCCAGTCATATGGAGTTGATGATCGCGTAAGGATACATAACTGGTTCTCTAAATAGGTTGCAACCGTCGGGATAATATGACTTGGTCATGATTATCCGATAATAAAGAGACTAGTTGCTCGTAATCCGATATATGCTTCGTACGGGGCAGACACTGTACCAGCCCCAGGCCTTGCATGTGATCATCCGATACTGGATCGAAATAAGCAATACTACGTATACTACGCCTGATATAGATCCTTATTCCTGTAAGGATATTTTCGGAGAATTGGGCAGGCATGACACTTTGCTAGAAGCCAACCTTGTCTTGTAAATCGGTATAAACGTAGTACGAGGTACTTACGTGTTCGGATAGTCCGACGACCGAATTTACTGCCAACATATCCGGGGATCTCATGGGTCGCTTCCCGAAGATTCACCGATGACGTATGACTCGCACTTTTAATTAATCTGGGATTAATTAGAAGAGAGAGAAAATTAATCTGGGATTAATTGCGGAGATATTTTATCTGGGATAAAATATCATTTAAAGAGAGATAACGATTAATTTGGAATTAATCGGTAAATTAATATATTCGATAAATTAAACGAAATTGGATTTCGACGCGGAATTAAAATTAGATTTTAATTCGGGCGAACGAATTAATTTAGAATTAATTCGTTAGCGACGTGAATAGTGATTTCGCTAGGCATAATCATTTAATTACGTCGCAACGGAAAATTCGTTAATTTGGAATTAGCGAACCCGAGCCCGGGATTATTTGCGAGCGCATTCGCATTTTGAATTCGAGTGCGGCACGCAAGTCAAATCAAGCGTCAAATCATTAGTCACTTTGAGTGATGTGACAACATGTCACTTGATTTGATTGATTGAGTGATGTGACTTGATGGGAGTTGTTGTAACTTTTAATGGCTTGACTTTTTTGGAAAAAGAAAATCAATTAATTATTTTTGGAAATTGATTTGTGTATTAGATACACAAAATAGCCAACAACTCACACAACACTCATCTCTTTCTTCTTCCTCTCACACGCCATTGGGGCCATTTTTCTTCACTGTTTTTTCTGTAAAAACTGAGAGGATGGGAAGCAAGTGTGGTGATTTTTGTGGCAAAAATCACAAGAGCTAGCACTCCGAGAGACATGCGAATGTGATAGGAAAGTCCACCCATGAGCTTGGAATCGTTTGACGAAGCTTGAAGCTTGCTAGGAGGACCAAGAATGGCCGAAAATGGAAGAGGACAGCAGCTCACTGCCGAGCAGTCCAGTGGGCAGAAAGTTCGAGTTTTGTTGCCTCTCGCGTCGCTCAACCGATCGATGTGAGTATTCCGTAACTCCCTCGATGTATTCACATGAATTTTTATGCTTTTGATTCAATCCTCGGGACTTAGAGATCTCCAACAATGGTATCAGAGCGATTGAAAAACATGAATTTGATTAGGGTTAAAATTTGGGTAAAAATGTGTTTGAGCATGATTTATGAAATTGGATGAATGAATATGTTTAAATGTGTTTTTAATTGAGGATTGATTAGATCAATTTGAAGAATTGTGATTGGATCATTTTTTCCCCAAATTTTTGTGTTGGCCGAATGGACACTGATGCCCTAATTGTCTTGGTTTTTTTATTTTGATTCATTGGATGAGTTGGAAATCGATTGGGAATATTGATTTAATGTTGAATTTGATTCAATTGGATTGGATTTGCAATTTTTCATAAAAAAACCCCAAAGCCGAGAGTTATAGCATGTGATTTGGGTTTGATTTTTTGTTAAATTGTGTTGGACACTATTTGATGTTAAAGAGCATGATTAATTAGGCTAATTGATATTTTAGAAATGTTAATTGGGTAATTAATTGTGTAACACACTTTAGGTAATTAAATTGGGAATTTGGAATTTGTAATTTAATTATATTGGGCCTAATTTTGGAAATTGGACTTTTAAAGTTGTTATTGGGCTTATTGGGCTTGGTTGTACTAAATTGGGTTTAGGCAAAATTGGTTGGATCCAATTGGGCCCAAAATCGCCTCCATAAAGCCCAAATGCGACTAATGGACCTTTAAAGTTTAATTGGGCCTAACGGGCCTAAATTGATTTCTGGGCTTATGGGGTAACTCTCGGATTGGACTTTGGTTATTGGGTTCGACCCGAGTTGACCAAAAGTCCACGCCTTAAGAAATTAATTAAAAGCCCATTGGACTTTAATTAAATTGACGTTGGACGTTAATCGGGCTTTGAGACCCGTAACGATTAAATTTGGAATTTAAGTCGTAAAGGTTCGTTAATAAAGTGTAGTATTTAATTTGGAATTAAATAGCGAATTAATATTAAATACAAATTGAATTAGATTTAATTATGTAGTTTAATTTAATTCGAGAATTCGTACTTTGAGTACTTATTCGCAAAACGAGTTTGACTCGCGCAAAATCAAATCGTTGTTTGAACATTGGATGATCACTAATTATCATATTAATTAATTTGATTAGATTGATTGATAACATGCTTGTGTGAATACATGGTTGCGATGCATGAATAATGTATATCAGATGGATATTAGATGGGTGGGGCAATTTTAGAAATTGTTGTAATAAATTTGGAATTTATTAATTGGACCTGCGTGTCCAGCCTTATTACCTCCTTATTCTTTGTATTCTCTTCTCACCTATTCCCCTCAATGTAAATGAGGTTTCTTTAGAAGTGTAGTGTAACGGGTAGAAGTAATACATGTGCTAGCAGGAGAGAGAAAGTGAGAGATTTGATCTAGGATCAATGTGTAAAGTATTCATCCGCATATCATTATTATTTATTCATATGCGCTTTATTATGTGTTTAGAATGCATGTTTAAGGGTGTATGATGATGAGACCTTAACAAAGATAATAAATTGGTTGCCAATTTGCACTCGAAAAACCCTCGTAAAATATTAAGCGTTTTTCCTTCCATTTAGTGATTCTCACTCAAGATCCGAGACTGGCATTGGCTTGTTGGCCAAAGTCAAGGCCTTTGTCCGTCGAGGAGTGTTTTGAATCACGAAGGCTTTGTTCCATATTGGTGTCTTGTCCAAGTTGTGGTTTGTTGGCCAAAGTCAAGACCACTTCTTGTCCATCGACATTGATTACGAAGCTTTCCATGGTCAATGGGTCACGCTTAACTGGGATCACTAAGTTTGTTGTGCCAAAGCCAAGGCTTAGTTGATTCAGAGAAAAAATGTTAGGTAATATATTGGATATATTGGCATATATAAGATATATGTTTTGGACTTGGATGTCCCCCTAATGGATCTAGGAATTGGATTGGATCCAATTGATCTTAGAGATCTACCTAGTTAATTATCATACAATTTATTGGCCAAAGTCAAGATTGTGTGATATTTAACGAGATCCTAGCCCGCTAGGAAACACGGTTTCCCGAGTACTCGACAAAGGGTTAGAGGCTCACCGAAAAATAGTGGGAGGCAAGAATTGAATTTGCAATATTCGTTTAATTACTTGTCATACGCGCTCATTCAAATATCATTCGTCAAATAAATTAAATGTTAGTTGAACTAATATTTAACAGTTGGACTGTATTCAAACTATTCATTTATAGTTGATTTTATAATTGGATTATAGTAATCAATATAATTGATTTTAATCTATTAAATTATAGTTGATTAAATAGTTGGACTATAGTAATCATTATAATTAATAGTACCAAAATCGTTGATTAAATAGTTGGACTATTAGAATCAAGATAGAAATTGAAAGATTGACATTTAAAACATAATCCTAGGGAAAATGTATTTAAATGGCTTAATTTTCAAAATTGGGAATATTTTTGAGGATGGTCCTGGAAACTAATAAGTTATTTTATTTGATAAAATAACATATTATGCCTAAGCCCGGAGTTAAGCAAATAGTAGAGCATAATCTTTAGAAGATTTATGTGATGATAACTTTAGTGCTTAATCCATTAAGCTTGTCGCAGTAGACTCCTTAATTTCTTTGTCAGAACAAAGGATTAGATCCTTAAAGTATGATAATGAAATTGAAGGATCTTCATAAATCTATACTTAGATTTTAGAAGTACTAAATTGCAATAAATAACTCTGGGAGAGTTAATGACTATTCTCAAGGAGACAAAGTCAAAGTTTGCAATGAGGCAAGTAGCGCTAGTCGTACCTTACTTCGATATTTTAGAAGTCCGAGGCTTGGCCAAAGGCTTATGGAGTGTGAAAATGGCAAAGGCAAAATCATTATAATCTTTTAGAAAGATAAATGACATATCCTAAAATGTCTGCCTAAATTATGGCAAACGGGAGCGCGGAAGCGTGACTGCCGTTTGGACAAGGCAGACATGAAGGAATTGAAGACGGGCTTGGCTCCGACTTCAAATATGATTGTCATAATTATGTTCACTACTAGTATTAAAATTGGATTTTAAATACTTAGTGTGATACATAAATATGCATTGATGTTCAGAATCTGCTTTGAGCAGGATACTGACTTCAGATGAGATTTATCTGCGAATTAGAAATGGGACGAAAGTCGCTGTTTTAACCGTAGATACCTAAGTTTAAGAAATACCCTTCGGGTGTGTACTTAAATTAGGAAACTGTTATAATGTAACTAATTTGACTAGAAACATTATCTCTATATCAGTGTATAACCCGCTGCGGGTGAACCTTTATATTTTAGAACACTAAAGTGTTTTATTATATAAAGATGATATTGAGATAAACACATTAGACGTGAATAACAGAGTTTATATTTTGAATATAAATAAAATCTCAAACGTATAACATGACAAACAATAGCTCAAACTGATTTGATCAGAAGAGACTAATTGTGGCATTGTTGTCTGGGACACAATTAAACAAGACTCATATATCCACACTTTCGAAGAGTGGGTACTCGGACTGATTTGATTCCAATCAAATAAAGTCTACGAATCTAGTTTATTAGGCAAAATGCCTAAAACACTATTTACTTGGTAAAAGTGCAAATGCCACAGATCTGTTAGCCCTAGTTCATAGTGAAGTAGTGGGCCCATGTCTAGCTAAGCTAGATGTGGATATGAATATTTCATGACCTTTACGGATGTGGCATCGCGTTATGGTTATGTGTTTCTTTTGAAACACAAATCGGAAACTTTTATAGTTTCGACACGAAATAGACAAACAGATCGGCTGAATTATTAAACCGTCACGGTAAGACCGTAATGGAAAATACTTAAGCAATAAGTTTCTCAAATACTTGAAAGAGTATAGTATTCTTTCAATGAGGACTCCTACCGGAACACATCATTTTGACGGTGTATCCGAACGGATAAACCGAATTTTGTTAGACATGATAAGGTTGATCATGAGTCGCTCTGAGCTACCATTTCCTTCAACGGATACACATTAACAGTGCAAAACTTATTTTGAATAAGGTTCCATAATAATCTGTTTGACAGATTTCATATTAGATATGAACAGGAAAGAAATCTGGTTTTCTCATTCCTGAATATTTGGGAATGCTAGGCATATGTTTGGATGATACCAAACTAAAACCCAAATTGGATAAGTGCCAATTGTACGTTATCCTAGGGATACCTAGGTATAGTACTTTTACACCTCACTTGAGAACAATGTAATTGTTGCTCACCATGCGGTTTTCCTAAGAGGAATACCGATATGCAGTGGTAAGTGGGAGGATAGTAAAACTCGATGAAAATCGGAGTAATACTATTCAAGGCACCGATTCCTAATGGAACACAAATAGTTCATCAAGGATGAAACTATACCATTAATCTTCGAATACACAAGAACCACGTATGTCGGAGAGAGTCAGAAAAAAACCTAGGGTATGGGTTTCTGATCTCACCTCATAAAGATGTCTATCTTATTGAGGTATACCAACTGACTACGTATGAGGAAGTGATACAAGGTATCGACTCCCTATTATGGCAAAGTTCCATGAATCCGAAATGGATTACATGTATATCAACTATGTTTGGAAACTAGTTGTTGTACCGCAAGGCATTGTGCCTATTGGTACTTATAAGTCTTCAAGGAAGACAAACATGGAAGGCAACATACCAACGTACTAAGCTAGGCTTGTAGCGGAAAGGTATCGTTATCAACATTGTGTTGATTACGATTCAACCTTTTACCTGTTGCCACGGTAAATCCATTTGGATAATGCTTGCTAAAGCTACATGTTTCATTTATGAAATATGTCAGCTTAACGGGAAAATCGCTTTCCTGAAAAGGAAACCTTTCGGAGGATGTTTATAACATCCTATCAGTTTTTTCGTACCAAAACTAGCAAACAATGTTTGCGGGTTATTCGATCCATGTTTGGATTGAAGCAAGCATTAGGGTCTTGGAATTGTCGTTTTGATGTGATCATAATGGTTTATGATTTAATTCAAAACGAAATGATTCTTGTGTATATAAGAGGGTTAGTGGGAGCGCACTGACAATAATGTCCTATAAAATAATGATTATATGTCATTTCTTGGAAATGATATTCCCAAAATATAATCGGTGAAAGCTTGGCTTTTGAGAAAATTCTCCGTAGAATTCTTGGGAGAAAACAACATTTATTCAAGGAATAAAGATCTAATGGGATATATTAAGTTGTTAAAACTCTCCGAGAACTCGTATATTGAAAAATGTACGCGACCTGGTGTCTCATACGCTTTGAGCATATGGATTCACAAACAGGCCAATCCGAGTGATAGTCACTAGATTGATGTTAAGAACATCTGTTAGTATCTTAGAGAACTAAGGATGATGTCTTAAACTATGGAGAATGAGAACTTGAAGTGACTGGGATCACTACTGCAAGTTTCCTAACCGATAAAGACGACTAAAAGTTGCAAACGGTACTATACAGTTTGAATAACGGTACAATGAGCTGGAAATCTTCCAAGCAAGATACTGTTACCGAATAAACAACAAATGCGGGTTATTGCTGCAGCTGAGGCAGCAATAGAAGCCTTCTGGGTCGATACAAAATCTAATTAGATTAGATAGAATTCTGTTAGCAGCTGAGCTAAGCGTCAGCACAGGCTAAAGAATTAATGGTCTCATCAATGATCCAGATACATACTTCGACTATTCATCTGATTCGTTCGGATCATACATCGTGGCGATGTGATGATCGTATAAATCGCATCAGATGATAATCATGCAAATCCGCTGACGAAAGCCTTTTCTCAGCAGTTTAAACCAACCGTACATAGTTCGGGTGTCAGACACTCGAGTGACTGGCTATAGGCCAAGTGGGAGATTGTTGGACAATTATGACCCATAGCGTCACTATTTGTACAGATCATTGTGTTGTTGTACAAATTAACATTGTGACAAATGAGATTGCACTCTTATCATTTGTGATTAGATCACCAAGATATATAAATGATAGGAGGTCCTTATGATTTGTTCCTGGATTGAGAATGATATGAGACAGTATCAGTCCACGAAGGATAAATCATTAAATATCCCTAGTCAGAGTATTATCGAGATCGGACATCGATAAATACGTAAAAGACTAGTATTACACTTGTGCGCGTTGTGAGGGCATAACGACATAGTTCTCATATATTTGGGTATAGGATACTCATGCAAGTGTAATAGGAGGTTGTGTTTTACCGATGGTACGGGAAACAGCTTCGCTCTGGATAGACCCCCTCGGAATTCCATTGGTAGTATGACTATGTGTCTATCGAAATCCGAAATCAGGGTAGGTGTATTTGGTCTTAACCTGAGACTTGCACCGCTAATACTTGCGACAATCAATATACTTTGGTTTTGGTCGTCCAGGGTTTAACCGGTTTCTGTGTACGCCTCTTCTGGTATATCGAGAATCGTAGTGTGTTGGGTGTGATGTCAAGACGAAAGTATCACTCCAGTCATATGGAGTTGATGATCGCGTAAGGATACAGAACTGGTTCTCTAAATAGGTTGCAACCGTCGGGATAATATGACTTGGTCATGATTATCCGATAATAAAGAGACTAGTTGCTCGTAATTCGATATATGCTTCGTACGGGGCAGACACTGTACCAGCCCCAGGCCTTGCATGTGATCATCTGATACTTGATCGAAATACGCAATATTACGTATACTACGCCTGATATAGATCCTTATTCCTGTAAGGATATTTCTGGAGAATTGGGTAGGCATGGCACTTTGTTAGAAGACAACCTTGTCTTGTAAATCGGTATAAACGTAGTACGAGGTACTTACGTGTTCGGATAGTCCGACGACCAAATTTACTGCCAACATATCCGGGGATCTCATGGGTCGCTTCCCGAAGATTCACCGATGATGTATGACTCGCACTTTTAATTAATCTGGGATTAATTAGAAGAGAGAGAAAATTAATCTGGGATTAATTGCGTAGATATTTTATCTGGGATACAATATTATTTAAAGAGAGATAACGATTAATTGGAATTAATCGGTAAATTAATATATTCGATATATAAACGAAATTGGATTTCGACGCGGAATTAAAATTAGATTTTAATTCGGGCGAACGAATTAATTTAGAATTAATTCGTTAGCGATGTGAATAGTGATTTCGCTAGGCATAATCATTTAATTGCGTCGCAACGGAAAATTCGTTAATTTGGAATTAGCAAACCCGAGCCCGGGATTATTTGCGAGCGCATTCGCATTTTGAATTCGAGTGCGGCATGCAAGTCAAATCAAGCGTCAAATCATTAGTCACTTTGAGTGATGTGACAACATGTCACTTGATTTGATTGATTGAGTGATGTGACTTGATGAGAGTTGTTGTAACTTTTAATGGCTTGACTTTTTTGGAAAAAGAAAATCAATTAATTATTTTTGGAAATTGATTTGTGTATTAGATACACAAAATAGCCAACAACTCACACAACACTCATCTCTCTCTCATCTCTTTCTTCTTCCTCTCACACTCCCTTGGGGCCATTTTTCTTCACTGTTTTTTCTGTAAAAACCGAGAGGATGGGAAGCAAGTGTGGTGATTTTTGTGGCAAAAATCACAAGAGCTAGCACTCTGAGAGACATGCGAAGGTGATAGGGAAGTCCACCCATGAGCTTGGAATCGTTTGACGAAGCTTGGAGCTTGCTTGGAGGACCAAGAATGGCCTAAAATGGAAGAGGACAGCAGCTCATTGCCGATCAGTCCAGTGGGCAGAAAGTTCGAGTTTTTTTGCCTCTCGTGTCGCTCAACCGATCGATGTGAGTATTCTGCAACTCCCTCGATGTATTCACATGTATTTTTATGCTTTTGATTCGATCCTCGGGACTTAGAGATCTCTAACATTGCAAATATGAGTAGAACTGCCAGTGTCTAACATTCATCCACTATTTGCATCTAAGGCTAATGAGATGTCAGTAATTGGAAAAATACAAAGCGTACCTGAGGGTCCTACTTTTCCTTTAAGCTCTGGACAGTCATTCTTCTAGTGTCCAGACTTCTTGCATTGTAGATATTGATCACGAGCTACTTTTGATTTTTCGCCTTTGCGCTTCTTGGAGTTTTTCTTTGCAATCTTCTTCTTCCTCATCTTTATTTTATTTGACTTCCCATAAGTCTTTGAAGAGCCAGCTCCACCATGGAGATACAGTGTGGGGTTTCCTTTCTTCAAAGCTTGCTTCGCCGTGCGTAGCATGTTATGAAGTTCTTCGTATGTGGCTTGCATCGAATGTATATGGAAATTTAATACAAAGCCAGCATAAGAACCAGACAAAGACAAAGAAGACATAATCAAATTATGGCCCAACCATTCATCAAACACAATGCCATGTCATTCCAGATATCGAATCTGGTCTATCATGTTCAAAACATGAGTGCTGACAGCTCCTCCTTCCTTGAGTTCAGCACGGAACAATTTCTTAGACCTTCGATAAAGTTCCATCTCTTGATTTGCCTCGAACAACTCCTTGAGTGTTCGCATGATGCTCCAAGCATATGGTACTTCAATATACTGTCTCAGCAAATCTGGAACCATCGATCCCAAGATGTAGGATTTCACCTTCAGGTTATCATCCTTCCATCTATCAAAAGTTTATCGCTCTTCTGGAGTGGAGTCAAGATCGATATCAACAGGCAGTGGATTGATCATGACATAAGTCAACTTTTCATACTCCAAGACAATGCGTATGTTCATTTCCTATTCGAAATAGTTTTCGGTTCCTTTTAGCTTATTAGAATCCAAAAGTTTCATCAATAGATTAGTGGCAGCCATCTACAAGACAACATCTTTGAGTAGTAGAAGAACAGTTTTCATTTCAAAAGTGATAACATTAATTGATTACGGAATTTTAAATCTATTAGTGTCGTCCCACTACTTTACGTAATTCCGTAATATCCCTTAACAGAAAAATAGAAATTTGAAAATTAAAATTTCATAGCGGGAAGTGGATCCCATGATATTTTCTCCAGCCTCACACTAATGACGATATTGGCATTTGTAAACTCATTAGGTAGACCTCCATGGTCAATAACTTCATGTGACTCATGGTTTGGTTCTGAACCGTTTCTTATCCTCACACTAATGACGATATTGGATTAAGACGTGTTCTAGGTGTATACTTATCAATGTGCACTAATGAGCTTCGTATGTAAACCCCCACACTAATGATGATATTGGATATAAGTAGTAAGAACACATTCATCTCTGTATTGACAAGACGGACAATCCAATAATGCTCCAACATTATTAATACTATTACTTAATAAAGTAATCACATAATCACGAGAGATTTATGACAATCAAGTCATTAACTTAATTAGGTCAAAATTTTAATTAAAACATGCAATACATATCCAATATGTCTTATGCATAATTAAATTAAAATTACTATGACATAGATTCAAAACATGTATTGTGTGGTTAAGCCTTGCTACTGATACCATTCTGTTGAGGCTGTTGTGGAACCCCTAGGGTCGGATCGGTGTCCCGCGTAACGGAAGTGGGTCTAACCCATGGATATCAAGGGTAGGTGTATTTTAAAATATTTTTATGTAAAACTACATTCCGATACGAGTCCGTAGGAAAAAAAAAGGGACCCAATCGGAATCCGGAAGCTCCTGAACGGAGAAAAATAAGTTTCAGTATGAATCAGGTCTGGGAGTTGAGTCGCGACGCAACCCAAAATGCCAAGAGCATGTTTCTGAAAAACAGAGACGCGTCGCGACGCAAACTAGTTATGTCATCGCGAAGCAAAAGGGTTTTTTTCGCGACACAGATCAGGCAATGAGTGATTTTTCATTTCAAAACATTATTAAACACTTCCAATTTTCTCCAATACTTCAAATACACTTAAAATCCAATTTTAACTTCATAACCACCATCAACACATGTTTTACAACTAGCATACATGTATTCTAAATACTTATATGCATTTGTTTGAATCTAATTATGAACCATTTTAGAATCCCAATTAGAAATGTCTCATGAACAATTCTAGTTCACCTAAAGGTGGTCAAGTGAATCTAGAATGGTAGCCATAGCTCTAAGCTTTAATCTAGAGTTCCAAACTCTTATTAATTGTTCCATGTCCAACATGAACATCTTTGACCTAATACATAAGCATATTGTGTTTATACTTCTAAAGTATCCTAACAAAATTGATTAGCCTTATTTCGACATTAAGCTATCTGATCATGCATCTAATACACAAATAAACATAGCTTAGGAGAAGATCAAACTTTACCTAGTAAGCTTGATGCAAGATCCAATCTACTTCTCCTTTGTTGAAATTTGTCAGAGAACCTCCAAGGTGTGCAAGCTCAACTTCAAGATCCAATCTTGATTTCCAATGCAAGCAAGCTTCACTTCAAGATCTAATCTTGATTTCTCCTTAATGAAATGTTTTAGAGACCTCACAAGCTTCTCTAAACACTTCTCTAACTTAGGCTAATCTCTCAAGAACAACTTGTGTATAGCTTACTCAAGCTTTTGCTTATGCTTAACTTGTTCTTCTACTTATAATTAAAACCTTCCTAAAGCTTGCTATTTATAGGAAAACTTAGGCAATTTTTAATTAGTAAAAGTTGTAATCAACTTTTAAATGGGCTTAATCTAATTTTTCCAAATATGTATATTTAGGTGTGACTAATCTCCATTCTCTCCACTTTGATTTAATCCAATTAAATCAAGCCAAAACCATCTATTATTACATAATTACAATTACCATAATATCCTCAAATGGTAGAGATAATTATGATTTTACAATTAAGCCCTTGTGTAATTATTGAATTAATCCAATTAGGTCAAAGTAAATAATCAATGTTATCTAATAACACTTGATTATCTTAGTTGATAATTATAATATCAAATATTATCTTTTATAAAAAATAATCGGCTACCCAAGTGCTCAACGAGTACACTTCATATTGGGACTTTCTAAGTTCAGACACGTTCGTCATATAAGCCTAGCTAATATGTACGCAATTCGGCCACCTCCGAATTTGCGAAGAACACGAATGACCTTTCTGAACTATGCAAGTCGAGGTCATCACATATGTTTAACAATCCCTCCATCGTAGGCTATCTGAGTTGTGCTTAGGAAATATAGAATATACCGTCAAGTTTCCAAGGCGCACATCTCATGTCGACATGTCCACGATTCTTCAAAACTGATGCGATCCACCCTAAGTGATCGATGTTGGCCAAAGATTTAAGAATCGTGACTTTACTAATATGGATACATAAATCCCTTATGGTATACATACGGGCCGACAGATCCTATCTTGCTTCGCACTTGATTACTGAGTGCATCGGTCCACACCCAACGACCATCTAGAGGCCAGACCATGAAAGGTTTCTGACATACATGGCATCAAAGTGTGGAGGATCTCACACAAAATCAATGATATCCTATAGTCAAAGGATTACATATGCTACTCGACTCGAGGAGATTCCTATTGACGATGGTGTGTACATCCAACTATTAGGAATCGCCTGTGAGTCATTCAGTATTCGCTCCAACGAATACCCACATGTCTATACGAGTTTCCAAAACTCATGGCACATCGGGTTAAACCATTGGAACTCCAAATCCAATATACGACATGTGCTAGTCTTCTAGGTTATAGGAATTCAACAGTATTCCAAAGTCAACGACTAGAAATATTTACTTTAAGAATAGCTTACACCTAATGTCAAGATTATTCTAAGGTCGATATCATTCTTAGCATATCGATACATCAATTTAATACGCATAATGGCAATACCATTAATGAGTTATAAAATGAAAAATGTAGTTATTTTATTAATAAATAATAAAATGTAAAAATCGGATTGACACTCCAAGCACCAACTCCATCAGCAATTATATATTATAAGTTTGAGAATTGTCAACAAGGTTTAAATTCTATACAAGCTTATAAATCTCAATTTCGAAGTTATCATTGTCATGTAATTAAACCTGAAATAGGTGTTAAATTCATTTCAAGATTTGTGAGAGGATTACATATTGAGATCCAAGAGTGAATCCCTTTGCAATTAATGTTTGATCTTGGATACTGGAATGTCATTAAAATCGTTACGAGTTGAAAAGCAAATCAAAAGAGAATGAAGTCAAGTTTTTAAGAAGTTAATTTCGCCTCAATCACAATGCCAATTCGAGGTACCTACAGTTAGGGGTGACAATTTGGGTCAGGATTCGTTTATTCATTCGATTCGATTCGCTTTAAAGCAAATATAGGTTTGGAAAAATGAATTCGTTTAATAAATTGGTCAATTCGATTCAGTTCGTTTAATAAACGAATCGAATCGAATCCGAATTTGATGTCATCAATTCGTTTATATCCTTCGCGTTTAACAAATATAATCAACAAAATTAAGGATAAATTTGTAATATAATTAAACGGATACTAAACAAATTGGATTCGAAATTGATTCGTTTATTAAACCAAAAGACATGTAATTAATATATTTATTAAAAATACCTCACCAAAATATCGAAAATATTTTGTTTTATACGAACCATTAGCCATAATTACTCGAATCATAATTGAAAAATAATTGGTCAAAGAAAATAATAAAACGATTCAGTAACGAATAAACGTAGTCATAATGTTAAATTCGCATTCCATAACTTTAATAAACGCTTTCAACTGAATCGACTCATTTATTAAACGAATACATTATTTGAAACTCACATTCGCTTTAAAGTGAATTAAATCGAATAAATAAACGAAATCCTTACCAAAAATTGCCACCCCTAGCCGTAATGAATAAAAATTGTAAGCGAAAATAATAAGTATAAAACTCGTATACATGCTAAATTAACATATGTAATTAACGAAAAATATAAATAGATATCAATATTAATAATCTGTGCTCATTATTTCTGATGTTTCGTCTTTTTGTATTAACTTATAATCATTAAACACGAAATCGAGATCGAATCGAAGTAATAAACATGATATTTAATAATTTGTAATTGTTAGATATAACCAATACATGCAACTTCACACCATCAATATGCAATTTAACCATTAAGATGCAACTTTCAACCTTAAAAGATGCAACAAATATTTTATGCTTGAAAAATAAAAAATTAAATAATGACCATTAGAAACGCAACTTTTAACAATAAACGTCAAACTACAACCATTAGACATGAAACTTATAGCAATAAATATGCAATATTTTGAAGAAGAAATCTTTAGCAATAAACATGCAAAATGAATCCATTGGACTTGAAATTTTAACAATAACATGCAATTACATCTGCCTCGAAAATCGCACATGTAACTATGACCATTAAATATGCAACTTCTACCATTAAACTTGCAACTTTCACCAACAAATATGCAATATTTCGAAGATGAAACCTTTAGCAATAAACATGCAAAATGAAACCATTGGACTTGAAATTTTAGCAATAACATGCAATTGCATCTGCCTCGAAAATCGCACATGTAACTATAACCATTAAATATGCAACTTCTACCATTAGACATGAAACTTACAGCAATAAATATGTAATATTTTGAAGATGAAATCTTTAGCAATAAACAAGCAAAATGAAACCATTGGACTTGAAATTTTAGCAATAAAATGCAATTGCATCTGCCTCGAAAATCGCACATATACCTATGACCATTAAATATGCAACTTCTACCATTAAACTTGCAACTTTCACCAATAAATATGCAATATTTCGAAGATAAAACCTTTAGTAATAAACATGAAAAATGAAACCATTTGACTTGAAATTTTAGCAATAACATGCAATTGCATTTGACTCGAAAATCGCACATGTAACTATGATCATTCAATATGCAACTTCTACCATTAAACATGCAAGGTTGACCAATAAATATGCAATATTTCGAAGATGAAACCTTTAACAATAAACATGCAAAATGAAACCATTGAACTTGAAATTTTAGTAATAACATGCAATTGCATCTTCCTCGAAAATCGCACATGTAACTAAAACCATTGAATATCCAACTTCTACCATTAAACTTGCAACTTTCACTAATAAATATGCAATATTTCGAAGATGAAATCTTTAGCAATAAACATGCAAAATGAAACCATTGGACTTGAAATTTTAGCAATAACATGCAATTGCATCTGTCTCGAAAATCGCACTTGTAACTATTACCATTGAATATGAAACTTCTACCATTAAACTTGCAACTTTCACCAATAAATATGCAATATTTCGAAGATGAAACCTTTAGCAATAAACATGCAAAATGAAACCATTGGACTTGAAATTTTAGCAATAACATGCAATTGCATATGCCTCGAAAATCGCACTTGTAACTATGACCATTGAATATGCAACTTCTACCATTAAACTTGCAACTTTCACCAATAAATATGCAATATTTCGAAGATGAAACCTTTAGCAATAAACATGCAAAATGAAACCATTGTACTTGAAATTTTAGCAATAACATTCAATTGCATCTGTCTCGAAAATCGCATCTGTAACTATGACCATTGAATATGCAACTTCTACCATTAAACTTGCAATTTTCACCATAAATATGCAATATTTCGAAGATGAAACCTTTAGCAATAAACATGCAAAATGAAACCATTGAACTTGAAATTTTAGTAATAACATGCAATTGCATCTGCCTCGAAAATCGCACATGTAACTATGACCATTGAATATCCAACTTCTACCATTAAACTTGCAACTTTCACCAATAAATATGCAATATTTCGAAGATAAAACCTTTAGTAATAAACATGAAAAATGAAACCATTTGACTTGAAATTTTAGCAATAACATGCTATTGCATTTGACTCGAAAATCGCACATGTACATATGATCATTCAATATGCAACTTCTACCATTAAACATGCAAGGTTGACCAATAAATATGCAATATTTCGAAGATGAAACCTTTAGCAATAAACATGCAAAATGAAACCATTGAACTTGAAATTTTAGTAATAACATGCAATTGCATCTGCCTCGAAAATCGCACATGTAACTATGACCATTGAATATCCAACTTCTACCATTAAACTTGCAACTTTCACCAATAAATATGCAATATTTCGAAGATGAAACCTTTAGCAATAAACATGCAAAATAAAACCATTGGACTTGAAATTTTAGCAATAACATGCAATTGCATATGTCTCGAAAATCGCACCTGTAACTATGACCATTGAATATTTAACTTCTACCATTAAACTTGCAACTTTCACCAATAAATATGCAATATTTCGAAGATGAAACCTTTAGCAATAAACATGCAAAATGAAACCATTGGACTTGAAATTTTAGCAATAACATGCAATTGCATATGCCTCGAAAATCGCACTTGTAACTATGACCATTGAATATTTAACTTCTACCATTAAACATGCAACTTTCACCAATAAATATGCAATATTTCGAAGATGAAACCTTTAGCAATAAACATGCAAAATGAAACCATTGGACTTGAAATTTTAGCAATAACATGCAATTGCATATGCCTCGAAAATCGCACATGTAACTATGACCATTGAATATGCAACTTTTACCATTAGACATGAAACTTACAGCAACAAATATGTAATATTTTGAAGATGAAATCTTTAGCAATAAACAAGCAAAATGAAACCATTGGACTTGAAATTTTAGCAATAAAATGCAATTGCATCTGCCTCGAAAATCGCACATATACCTATGACCATTAAATATGCAACTTCTACCATTAAACTTGCAACTTTCACCAATAAATATGCAATATTTCGAAGATGAAACCTTTAGCAATAAACATGCAAAATGAAACCATTGTACTTGAAATTTTAGCAATAACATGCAATTGCATCTGTCTCGAAAATCGCATCTGTAACTATGACCATTGAATATGCAACTTCTACCATTAAACTTGCAATTTTCACCATAAATATGCAATATTTCGAAGATGAAACCTTTAGCAATAAACATGCAAAATGAAACCATTGGACTTGAAATTTTAGCAATAACATGCAATTGCATATGCCTCGAAAATCGCACATGTAACTATGACCATTGAATATGCAACTTCTACCATTAAACTTGCAACTTTCACCAATAAATATGCAATATTTCGAAGATGAAACCTTTAGCAATAAACATGCAAAATGAAACCATTGTACTTGAAATTTTAGCAATAACATGCAATTGCATCTGTCTCGAAAATCGCACCAGTAACTATGACCATTGAATATTTAACTTCTACCATTAAACTTGCAACTTTCACCAATAAATATGCAATATTTCGAAGATGAAACCTTTAGCAATAAACATGCAAAATGAAACCATTGGACTTGAAATTTTAGCAATAACATGCAATTGCATATGCCTCTAAAATCGCATATGTAACTATGACCATTAAATATGCAACTTCTACCATTAGACATGAAACTTACAGCAATAAATATGTAATATTTTGAAGATGAAATCTTTAGCAATAAACAAGCAAAATGAAACCATTGGACTTGAAATTTTAGCAATAACATGCAATTGCATCTGCCTCGAAAATCGCACATATACCTATGACCATTAAATATGCAACTTCTACCATTAAACTTGCAACTTTCACCAATAAATATGCAATATTTCGAAGATGAAACCTTTAGCAATAAACATGCAAAATGAAACCATTGTACTTGAAATTTTAGCAATAACATGCAATTGCATCTGTCTCGAAAATCGCATCTGTAACTATGACCATTGAATATGCAACTTCTACCATTAAACTTGCAATTTTCACCATAAATATGCAATATTTCGAAGATGAAACCTTTAGCAGTAAACATGCAAAATGAAACCATTGGACTTGAAATTTTAGCAATAACATGCAATTGCATCTGCCTCGAAAATCGCACATGTAACTATGACCATTGAATATGCAACTTCTACCATTAAACTTGCAACTTTCACCAATAAATATGCAATATTTCGAAGATGAAACCTTTAGCAATAAACATGCAAAATGAAACCATTGTACTTGAAATTTTAGCAATAACATGCAATTGCATCTGTCTCGAAAATCGCATCTGTAACTATGACCATTGAATATGCAACTTCTACCATTAAACTTGCAATTTTCACCATAAATATGCAATATTTCGAAGATGAAACCTTTAGCAATAAACATGCAAAATGAAACCATTGAACTTGAAATTTTAGTAATAACATGCAATTGCATCTGCCTCGAAAATCGCACATGTAACTATGACCATTGAATATCCAACTTCTACCATTAAACTTGCAACTTTCACCAATAAATATGCAATATTTCGAAGATGAAACCTTTAGCAATAAACATGCAAAATAAAACCATTGGACTTGAAATTTTAGCAATAACATGCAATTGCATATGTCTCGAAAATCGCACATGTAACTATGACCATTGAATATTTAACTTTTACCATTAAACTTGCAACTTTCACCAATAAATATGCAATATTTCGAAGATGAAACCTTTAGCAATAAACATGCAAAATGAAACCATTGGACTTGAAATTTTAGCAATAACATGCAATTGCATATCCCTCTAAAATCGCACATGTAACTATGACCATTAAATATGCAACTTCTACCATTAGACATGAAACTTACAGCAATAAATATGCAATATTTTGAAGATGAAATCTTTAGCAATAAACAAGCAAAATGAAACCATTGGACTTGAAATTTTAGCAATAAAATGCAATTGCATCTGCCTCGAAAATCGCACATATACCTATGACCATTAAATATGCAACTTCTACCATTAAACTTGCAACTTTCACCAATAAATATGCAATATTTCGAAGATGAAACCTTTAGCAATAAACATGCAAAATGAAACCATTGTACTTGAAATTTTAGCAATAACATGCAATTACATCTGTCTCGAAAATCGCATCTGTAACTATGACCATTGAATACGCAACTTCTACCATTAAACTTGCAATTTTCACCACAAATATGAAATATTTCGAAGATGAAACCTTTAGCAGGAAACATGCAAATGAAACCATTGGGACTTCTATGCTAATATTATGTTTATGTTGCAATCAACAACAAAAATTGCACACCTATAAATACTAATAATCACAATAACAAGTCCAAAGCATATTAAATAAGAAATTAAAAGAGGAAATAACCGAAATATATAAACAGTCACAAAAAGGAAAGTCAATAAATAGATAGCAAACAAAATGGTTGTTTATCACGCATGTACGATATTTCCCGAGTGGCACGTGGAGTTATTATCCCAAGTACAAACCGCACTACCATCTATCGGATTCGGCTACAGATTTACGTCTGGGTTTCCATTCGATATACCACAGGAGATAATGACATCAACATGAACAAACAAAATAAAGGCGAAGTAATAAAATAACGATAAAATAGACAAAAAGAAAATAACAAAATAAGGTGAAATAATAAAAATAACGATAAATGTGAATAAATAGATAAAAAAAGATGAATAACGAAACGTCAAAGAAAGAAAAAATCTGACCAGAAATTTGGCCGTCTTGGATGTAGGAATTCGCATACCCGGCTGACGTATTTCAAATCGGTTGGACGTATTTCACATAAATGTGGTAAGGGTGCTCTCAGGCTTACCTTTTAAGTTGCTTTCTCGGAAATGTGTTAGGCCATCGCGGAAGGATCGAAGCTTGGCTTCAGGTTTGGTTTGCTGTTTCCGGTTCGCTTTGTTTATGCTCATTGTTCACTGTTTGCTTTCTGGTCGTTGTTTACTGTTTTTGGTTGTTTTTTGCTCTATTTTTGGTTATTTTTTACTGCTGTTTTTAGTGTTTTGGATGTTGTTTTTGGTTGTTTTGGCTGCATTGGGTTGTTTTTAACTGCTTTATTGTTATTTTTTTCTGCTGTTTTTGGTTGTTTTTTGTGCTTTTTTGGTATTTTGGTTATTTAGGGGCTACTGGCTGGTTGTTTTAGGGGCATTGTTCTGGTTGTTTTAGGGGTGCTAGCTAGTTGTTTCAGGGGCTGTTTCGGGTGTTCTGGTTAGGTGATTGGTTGTGTTTTGGTGATGTTGTTTAGTCCTCTCATTTCTATTTTTCTTCTGATTTTTCCATTGTTTGCCTCCTCTCATGTTTTTTCGGTGATTGTGGTTTTTTTGAGTGATTTTTCTTTGTTTTTTCGGTGGTGTTGTTTTTGGTGATGGCTAGGGTTTTTCTTTATGGTGTCATCCAAATCCCATGATGATTTTGGTCCCATTTTTATAATGATTTGAAGGGATCTCAAATAGGGAAACAAATCATGCAAAATTTGGGAATTTATTTTGAATAAATCTTAAAATTTGGTGATGATGGGATTCCAAAATCTTGTTAAATTGGTAAGGAGGGATCCCAAAATCTCATTAAATTGGAAAGTGTTGATGATGAGATTTGGGCATGTGGATGCATGGGGTTTTGGGGGTGGGATGGATTGCATGGCTTTGTCTGTGTGGATGGGCCGATGTTGAAGGGTGCAAGGGCGTGTCTGAAGCTATGGTTTGAAACAGCGGCAGACTGAGCGAATCGAGGATGGCTAGTGAGTTCGAATTCGATGAGGGCTAAGTTTAGAGGTTTTCTTTCCTTTCGGTATTCATTTTCGAAACTTCCGCAACCTTTTCAGGTAGTGCCTCCATACGAGGCTCATCATCGGGCTCATGCAAAAATGCAGTGTCTACACACAATCACATGTTCACAGTTTGCCTATTTGTAGGCTATCATAAGGAGACAAGAGGTGGATTCTTCAATCTCCATGTAGATAACAAAGTGTTTGTATCGAAAAACGCTTCGTTTCCAGATGAGGATTATTTGAGGGAGTTCAAACCTCGAAGTAGAGTATTGCTCGAGGAGTTACTTGCTGGTTCAACCAGCACACCATCGTCAATGACAGTTGACAAACACATAGCACCTTCGACATCTAAGTGTCAGATGCAAGTTCGTCAGAATGATTTGTCACTTAGACTTAGTGGGAGAGTTGTACGACAACCAGATCACTATCTAGGAGTTTGAGAGGCACAAGTTGTCGCCTTCAGCGATGGTGTAGATGATCCATTGACTATCGTAGTACTATGGATGATTCAGATAAAGAGGAATGGCTTAAAGCCATGAACCTCGAGATGAAGTCTATGTACTCCAACTTAGTCTGGGAACTTGTAGACCAACTTGATAGGGTAAAACCTATAAGTTGGAAGTTGATGTACAAAAGAAATGAGGGAGCAGATAGGAAGGTACGTACATTTAAATCTAGGCTAGTGGCCAAGATTTATACCTAGAAAAAAAGGAGTGGACTATTAGGAAACTTTCTCGCTAGTAGACATGCTCAAATCCATCTGCAATCTTCTGTCCATTGCCGCATAATATGAGTATGCGATTTGGAAAATGGACGTAAAGACTGCATTCTTGAATGGAAATCTTGATGAGTGTATCTATATGGTACAACAAGAGGGAGTTAAAACCTCAAAGTACAAGTGTTGCTCGAGGAGTTACTTTTTGGTTCGACTAGCACACCATCGTCAATGACAATTGACAAACACATAGCACCTTCGACATCTGAGTGTCAGATACAAGTTCGTTAGAATAATCTACCACTTAGACATTGTGGGAGGATTATATGATAACCTGATCGCTATCTAGGAGTTGGAGAGGCTTTGCCTCTAGCGATGGTATAGATGATCTATTAACATATCATAGTGCAATGGATGATTTTGATAAAGTGGAATGACTCAAAACCATGAACATCGAGATGAAGTCTATATACTCCAACTCCATCTGGGAACATATAAACCAACCTGATGGGTTAAAACCTATAGGTTGCAACTGGATCTACAAAACAAAGAGGGGAGTAGATGGGAAGGTACAGACTTTTAAGGCTAGGT